>PVIY010011273.1:0-65933 GCA_004026745.1 Myrmecophaga tridactyla | reverse complement strand
GGGCCACGTCAGTGACCAGACACACAGCGTACCCCAGTCTGGACCAGCTGGACCGGCTGCGAGCCCCCCCAGAAGCGTGAGTTCCCAAAGCTGCGGCAGCCGCTGCCCCTCCCCCACAGGCTCCTTCCCAGAGGGGAAAGGAAAAGAAATTTACCAGCAGCAGGGACTGAACATATTTACCATCTTCTCCATATTTCTCTATCATACTTTAAGATTAAAAATAAAAGAACTTTCAAAGCCTAAGACGTTTCTTTCCAGCATGGTACTTTTTTTTTTTTAAGGAATGGAGCAAATTATAGTTCTTATAAGCTAAGTTTGCTAGATATTCCTTCATCTAAACCAAGAATGGTAGCCTATGACCCTTGGGCCAAATCCATCCATCACCTAATTTTGTATGGCCCATAGAGCTAAGCTTGTATTTTACATTTTTAAATAGATGTGAAAAATCAAAAGAATAATACTATTTCAAATTTCAGTGTCTATATATAAAGTTTTATTTGAGCACAGTCACATTCATTCATTTACCTGTTGTCTATAGTTACTTTTACACCATAACAACAGAGCTGAGTAGTTGTGACAGAAACTGTATGGCCCACAAAGCCTGAAATATTTAGTCTCATCACTTTACAGAAAATGTTTTCCAACTCTTTTCCTAGACCAAGTGTTTTCTGAAGTCCCTGTTAAAACCAGGGCAGATGTTCTTGACTAATATCTTACCCAGGAATGTTTCTTTCGCATCATTTCCATCATCTTCCCAATTAAACATTTTTTATTTTACTACTTCCCTCCATTATAGAATCAAAATAGCGTAACATTGCACACATGGCCCCTGTCAGCTGAGGTTTTGTGGTTTTTCTTTAAAGTTTTTGGGTACTGTTGTTGTTCGCTTAGTTGACATATTTATTGTTTTTACATCATAATGACTAGAGGATATTGGTAAAGTAAAAACATTTCTAGAATAATTTCTGATCATTCTCCCACACAAATCTGAAATATCTGCCATACTAAATTACTTTCATAGCTTCATCCATTTGCATATTATTCCCTATTCTTAGAATTTCCTTCCTTTCCCTATCTACCTGGAAATCTATTCTTCCCCCACTTGACTGAAACCCTTCTGAGAATCTTCTGTGTTCTAGAAACATTTTGTACAAGTGCCCATCAGCATGTCTTGCTATATTATCACAGATGTTTCCATATCTATTTCCCAATAAATCAGCACGGGAATGTGTTTTCTTATTCATTGTACGCCAACAACTAAACTAGTACCCATCGCGTATTTAATATTTAAACATATTAATTCAATAGATGGGTTAATGGATGAATGTCTGAGATTATTATATTCCTTCATTCAATAAATATTTGAGCAAATGCTTTGTTCGAAACAACATACAAGAAACTATAGAAAATCTTACATAGTTAAGATTTTATTCCTCCCCTCATAACTAGTGCTTACTAAAAAGATATTCAGGATGTACTAAAATGTAAAAACAGCATAAGGACTTAATAAGTGTTATTTTCATTCCCACATAAAGTATTTAGTTAATATGGTTAACTTAAGGTTTTTCTGTTGTAAAACTCTGTAAAGAGGATCCTTCTATCATGTACTTAGAATGTAGTAGGACATCAATAAATATTTACTAAATAAATGTTGACTTTAAATATACGTTATACAAGTGCTTCTCCAAAATTTTCACATCACTGCACATGTAAAAATTCACAGTATTTTTCCAGGACCATTGGATATGCTCCATACAGCCATTTCAGGTCTGAGGTGACTGGGAATTTGGGGCTCTGACAATCTGAGGCAAAGGTTGCCGAGACCAATATTTTAGAACAATTTTATATGGAAGTTGAGAGGAAGCAT
Organism: Myrmecophaga tridactyla; assembly: GCA_004026745.1. NCBI lineage: Eukaryota > Metazoa > Chordata > Mammalia > Pilosa > Myrmecophagidae > Myrmecophaga > Myrmecophaga tridactyla. The sequence goes on along the minus strand of PVIY010011273.1, from coordinate 64,066 downwards.
AAACGATATATAGTTCAAGTTTTTCATCCTGGATGTCTCAACTTCTTTTAAAATAAGTGAGATTGTAGGGGGCTTTTTTTTGTTTGTTTTTTACTCAGCTATTAGATAAGTCATTTTTATCACCGTAACCTTCACCAATATTTCTTAACATGAGAAATTATGATTCTAAGCAGAATTGTGGGGATAACTGAATTGAGTTAAACAAGAAGAAGATTTGGCTTTCTAGCAGATGAAATCATAATATGTGCTCTTCTTGGTTCTATCTTTTTTTCTTTTATTTTCAGGAGCTGAACCAGTTGCAAAATCTGAATACATGAAACTATTTAGTGACACTTTCAAACACCAGAACTATACATGCTTTTGCCTACAAAACTCTTTGCCCTGAACAATTCACTGGCTCACCAAGCTTAACTCACTTAGCCCTTCCTGTTATACTGCTGCCCTGCACTCTTATATCCCATACCGTTCTTTTCTCTTTACTCTTCCTGCATGTCCTATTGTGATCAACTGCACCGACACCTATGAATTACCCAGCCCAACACTTGCAGGCATCCTGGAGCTCCCCTCCGCCTCATCTCCTTTAGCAAACCAGCCACAAAGCCTGTCATTTTCCCACAAGAAATATGTCAAATTTGTCTTTTTTCTCTCCATCCCCACTGCCACTCCCTTAGTCCAGAACTTCATCTTTTCTTACTGGAGCACTTTTAAAAATTCCTTGCCTTTGTTCTCCCCTCTTTTAATCATTTTCCACTACTGTAACTAAAAGGATTGTTTTGAAAATATAAATCTACTGGCTGTCCAAGATGATGGCACAAGATGCTCCAGGGTACATTTCCCCGTAGAATCTTTCAGCAATTAGCAAAATTTGGTAGAATATCTTCCACAGAACTTTGGAAAAGAGTTAAAGACTTACAGTAGCTGGATGAGTGTAGAATCAAGAAAACACAGCTATGGAAAAATTGTAGAAGAATCTTGTGCACTTGCTGACTTCTCTCCACAATCCCTGACACATTCCCTCCCTGGAAAGATATGGAATCAGCCTGTATTCCCATTTTTGGGCCCTTGCACTGTTTTGGAGGGAGCAGAGTAACCCTTATTCACATATTGGGGTTCCTGTATGTCAGTGTCAATCTGAAAGACTAAACTAAGGAGATCATTTCAGAATGAGCTGAGAATCATCTCGGAACCTATCTTGCAGGCAGAAGTAGTTTCTGAACAGCTAAACCAGTATAAGAGACAATTAAATAAAGCAGTCTGGAGCAAAGGATTACCTGCTTTAAGACATACAAGAGACTACATGGAGGGTAAAAATATATTTCATAGGGAGTAGAGGGGCATTTGAATTCATAAATGAGGGAATTCTTAAAGCTATAAGCAAAGACAAGCCCAGAACAAGACAGAGGCTCATACAACATGGAGAGGACCATGCACTTCAGTTTTGCCTCAGGTTGATCTTCTTGATAGAAGGGCTAAATTCTGAAAGAGAGCACCAGTCAACACAAAGCAATTTGCAAAGACTGTGAAAGGTGTTTTCTAATTGATTTGTTTGTTTTTGTTTGCTTCTGGCACTCAAGGAAATCTATGTGTGCTGGTTTGAAAAGGACTTATGTACCCTAGAAGTCATGTTTTGATCCTAATCCAATCTTGTGGGAGCAACTGTTTCTCTTAAATCTTATTCAGCACTGTATGCTGGAAACTTGATTAGATTAGCTGCCTGAAGATATGATTCAACCAATTGTGGGTATTAACTTTTGAATAGGGGAGATGTGACTCCACCCATTCCACATGGGTATTGATTAGTTTAGTGGAATCCCATGAAAGAAGAAGCATTTTGGAGAAAGCTTCAGATCGATATAGCCACAAGAAGCAAGGAGTCCACCAGCCAGCGACGTCTGGAGATGAAGAAATAAAATGCCTCCCAGGGAGCTACTTGAAACAAGAAGCCAGAAGAGAAATCTAGCAGACTTTACCATGTGCCCTTCCAGCTGAGAGAAAAAGGCTGAATGTCATCAGCTTTCTTGAACCAAGGTAACTTTCCCTGGATGCCTTAGACTGGACATTTTTATAGACTTGCTTTAATTTGGACAATTTCACAGCCTTAGAACTGTAATTTGTAACTTATTAAATTCGCCCTTTTAAAAAGCCATTCCATTTCTGGTATATCGCATTCCAGCAGTTAGCAAACTAGAATAGATTTTGGTACTGGAGAGTGGGGTGCTGCTGCAGTTTGCAAATACCAAGCATGTTGGAATGGCTTTTTAAATGGATACGGGGAATGTTCTGGAGGAGTTGTGAAGAGTTTGATAGAGAAGGCCTGGAATGCTTTGAAGAGACTGTTGGTAGAAATGTGGACACTAAAGATAGTTCTGATAGGGCCTTGGACGGGTATGAGGCACGTGTCATAGACCGGAAGGAAGGCGATCCTTGTTTTAAAATGGCAGATAACCTAGCAAAATTGACTAGTGTCTTTTGCTGGAAGACAGATTTTAAAAGCCATGAACTTGATATTTAGCAGAAGAGATTTCCAAATTAAATGTGGAAAATGCAGCCTGGTTTCTCCTTACAGCTTAGAGTGAAATGCAACCAGAAAGAGATAAACTGAGAAATGAATTCTTTGCTAAAAGGAAAACTTCTGATGGAAAGGAAAGAACACTAGACAATACTTTGAAGCAGCATAAAGAAATAAAGACCTCTGGTAAAGGTGACCATATGAGTGATTATATATGCCAGCATTGTATTGTACTTTTTTAATATGTGACTCTGCTTTTTACTTCTTATAATTTATAAAATGCAAATGCATAAAAAGTAATGCTAAATCTATGGTTTGGGACATATAAAGTAAAAATATATAATTTGTAACAAGTACCACAAAAAAGTGTATGGTCAGAGGGGTATAATAGCAGTGTATGCTATGGGGGTTAAATTGATATCAAATCAAACATGGTTGTTATAGATTTAGAATGTTAAATTTATGCCCATGTTAACCACAAAGAATATATCTGAAAAACATATACAGAAAGAAATGAGAAGGGACTCAAAATGATACACTACAAATCATCAAATAAATATGAAAATATGCACTAATGGAAGAATGAGGGAAAAAAGATATAAGACTTACAAAGACCAAATAGCAAAAGTCAGAATAAAGTCCTGTATTATCAATAATTACTTTAACTGTAAATGGATTAGTAAACTCTCTGGTCAAAAAGCAGAGATTGGCAGAATGGACAAAATAGCATGACTCAACTGTATGTTGCATATAAGAAAATCAACTTAAATTCAAAGACACAAGTAGGTTGATAGTGGGAGGATGGAAAAAAATATGCCATGCGAGTGATAACCAAAAGAGAGCTAGGGTAGCTATACTAATATCAGATAAAAGAGACTTTAAGCTAAAAACTGTTATGAGGATCTACATACTGATATAAGGGTCAATTCAACAAGAAGACATAACAATTATAAATGTATTTGCACCTAACAGCAGAACCCCAAGACATATGAAGCAAATATTGACAGATTTGAGGGATAAATAGATGATTCTGCATTAATAGTAGGAGACTTCAATGCACCACTTTCAGTAATGGCTACAATAATAGAATATCTAGACTAAAGATCAATAAGGAATTAGAAGACTTGAACAATACTATAAACCAACTAGACCTAACAGACATATATAGAACAATTCACCCAACAACAGAAGAATACACATTCTTCTCTAGTGCTCATGGATCGTTCTCTAGGCTAGACCACATGCTAGGTTGCAAAACAAGTCTTAATAAACTTTAAAATATTCATGTCATACAATATATCTTCTCTGACCACAATGGAAAGAACCTAGAAATCAATGACAGAGTGAGAACTGGAAAGTTCACAGTAATATGAATCCAAACATCGTTTCTCTATTCAAAAACCTTCTGTGCTTCCTTATTTCCCATAACAGAAAAACTGAGTGTGGCACAGTAAACAGAGCCCATTTTTATCTGGCTCAACTTACCGGTCCAGTTCCATTTCCCAGTGCTAACCCTCAGACTTAATTGAGGAGCATTAAACTGATTTCAGTTTCTCACATTTTCCATTGCCTCTCATGGCTTTCTGTTTTTGCATATGCTGTTCTTTCTTCCAACAAAAATTATTCATGATTCCAACACATCTGCTTAGTAGAAATCTTTTTTTCCATCAAGAGTAGGCTCAAGGACCAGTTCCTTGGTAGAACTATCTCTGAACACCCCAGAATGGCTAAGTATTTCTCTGCAGCAGAGGCTATGGGTGTTCCACCCATATCCCCTAATACTTATCACTTCAGGGCATCCAGATCTGCTTTGAAACTGCCAGTATCTGCATCTGTAAAGGATGCATGTGGCCTGGCTGTACAAGCCTGAGTTGCCAGAGATGAACCCCCCAGGACCTGCTTCAACCAATGAAGAATTTGAATTATAAATATTCCACTGCCTTATCCCTTGGGTGGAAAATAACTGTGGGGCAATTATTTTATAGGAGTGCGTCAATTTTATTATTACCAAGTCAAAGTTCCCTAGAACATATAGAACATATATATATATCTTAAACCTGTGTCTAACATATTAGACACAGATTTAAGAACTAGAAGTTAGTTGTCAAAGGATTGAATAAATGCTTTGACACCAAAGCAGAAATGGATGCTACACTTGGGTTCTTGATCTCAAGAGATATGTGGGAGACCAGAAGTCAGAAGAATAATTCAGAAAAGATCCAGCTCAGGAGGTCCAGGAAAAGGTAAGCAAGCAAAGCACATGGAGGAGCATGCCAGGGTTTCATACTGCTTCATAATGTGAGCTAATTACTGCTTCAATTTCAGCACTTTTGATGTATGTTGATTAAAACAAAACATGATATTAAAAGTCATGTTTCAGAAGTTCGAGGCAACATTGAGGAGTTGATTTATTCTGACCAGCAAGAGCCTTCTAATTGTTGATGTGGAAATCATAAAAAAATATGAGCACAGGAAAATGGCATTTGAGTTCCAGCAATGGAAATGAAAGAGAAAGAGAGAGGGAGGGAGGGAGCAAAAGTCAGAGAGCTTGGGGGAAATATTCCAGACAGTTGTAGCAAAGGCATAGAAAGATGGATGTGTGATTATGCTTAGGGAATACTGAGAAGTGGAAGGCATTTAGATGTTCAGGGAAGGAGTCAGCAGCAAGTAGCAGAAAACAAGTTTGGAAGGCAGATCGGAGTCAGAGCATAAAAGGCTTTCAACAGCATGACGGGATTGATGTTATCTGTATTATCAACAAGACTTTGCCTTTTTATAAGCCTTCACGTTCACATGCGTCATTTTTTTTAATGTCCCCCAAACCTTTAAAGACATTTGAGAGGCATTAAAGTGCCTTGTTACACGGGGCTTTGAACGTCAGACCAAAATGTTTGAATTAATTTCTTTTAGCAGAGGAGTTTAATAAACAGAATGGAAATTTCAAGTCCAGCACTAGTTCATAAAGATGCATTAGAAGGAAGAGACACTAAGACTAGAACTAGAACACTAAGAAAATAACTAGCAAGATGTAATCCAATAAAAATATACATAAACCTCTGCACTTTAAGCTTCAAAATACATATTCATAAATTCAGGTTGTGTATGGCTTGAATTAATAGTGCACAAGAAATGAGTCTATAAATCTTAATTAAATACAAGACTAATGCAAGTGTTAGGATTAGGTAGCCACTAAAAACAAATTCCCTGTCAGGCTGTACTACCAGAAAAATCATGTCCAAAACAAGGAACGTATGAGACCGTCTACTACTTATACCGCCTGACAAGTATGTTCAGTTTTAGGTGTCCATCTTTTATCTCTTGATAAGCTGAAGGGATATAAAACAAAAATAGGATGATGGAAAAAGTATGAAAACTCGTGATTTTTTCAAAAGAAATTATGGGAATTTAACAGGAGAAAGGAGAAGGGGAAAGGAGATAGATTTCAAATGGCAAGCACAGAGCAGAATGAGGATGATTGTGCACACAGAGTTTAATTAAAAAGTAGGACATTTTTTCCTCATAATTAAGAGTTATCTGTAATGGTGTTAGGTACTTCCCAGCGTGATGCTCTAAATGTACAAGCAATAGCTGAGAAGCTATGTTAAGCATGCTACTACAAATTGGTATAGTGGAAAAAGGTTTGCCTAGAGGGCTCTGAGGTCTCTAGAAAACATTGAATCTATAATTTTATGCCGCATGTGTATAATAGTATAAAATTCAGAAAAAAAGAGGGATATAAATTATATTTAAGAAAACTTTTAACTAAAATAGGTTTTAATTAAAATAGATCACTCAGTCCCTATGTATTTCCTCTCTAATTCATCATAGAGAGCAATACTACTTTATTTCTATTCTGCAAATATGGTGAATGATGGCAATACGAATTGATGGTAATTTATAAATCACTGTTTCAGTTTGCTGAAGCTTCCAGAATGCAATATACCAGAAATGGGTTGACTCTTTCAATGGGGTTTTATTGGGTTACAAATTTACAGTTCTAAGGCCATGAAAATGTGCAAATTAAGGCAGCAAGAGGAAGATCCCTTCTCTGAGGGACGGATGCTGGCATCCCGAGCTCCTCTGTCACGTGGGAAGGCACATAGTGACATCTACTTGTCTTTCTCTCTTGGTTCTGATTTCAGTGACTGTCTCCCAATGTCTCTGGATGTTTCTTTCTGTGCTCTCCTGCTTTGCCTGCCTTCTATCCTCTCATGAAAGATTACAGTGAAGGATTAAGACCCACCTTGAATAGGCTGGATCACATCTCAACTGAAATAGCCTAATGAAAAGATCCCACCTACTATAGGTCTGCCCCCAAGAATGGGTTAAAAGAACCTGGTCTTTTCTGGGGTACATAATAGATTCAAACCAAAACAATCACCATTGTCTGTTAATTTAAATTTAAAAAGGAAAGGACATTTCGAGGTACTTTCTGTGCCTTCTAGGAGTCTTTTTATAAGTGAAGTGTTTGCTCTTGTCATTATTGAATTATTAGATATGCAGTAATGCCATATTAAACATTCATCATTCAAAGCTTCTTATTTCTCATAATTTACATGTGCTTTAAGGAAGAAACATTTGGAAATTGGCTTCTTTTTAGTGTTTTGGGAATAAAACATTTTTCTTTACTCTCTGTTTAGTATTATACTGTCTTCTTAAATGGAAAAAATCCTATAAGTAGTAGAATTTTAACTTTTAAGTCATCTGGTATTGTTACCAAAATAACTTACAAATCTCTTCCTTAAAATAATTTTTTCTAATTGTTTTGTACATATTTGTCTGATTTAACACTTATGTAATTTATCTAGGAGGAGCAGGAGTTATATCAATTCTTGAAATGGGAAGAACTTGACATCATAACTTCATGGACATGATAAAATTAATCCCATTATTTATTATGCTTTCAATTAGAGACTTCTGTTAATTAGTACTTCGAAATTTAGAAAATAATATATAATATTATACTGTGGCATTTAGACTAAGCATTTCGAAAGCCACTGAAATATTTTCAAATTAGATTTAAAATTTATCTTATCATGTTCTTATAATCTGTAAATTGCTAATCCAGGTAATATGTAATTCTATCTTCAACCATATACTTCCTTTCCCAATTAATAAAAAATCCAACAATATTTATTAAGCACAAAACACATACACATTTCTTTTCTGTGGATAAAAGAAATACAAAGAAGTAAAAGGTGGGAAGCTTTCAATGAGTTTATAAATGGGTTGATGAAATAAGATATGTGAAGATATAATTAATACTATAAGATATTTTACAGCTGCAGCTAAGTTAATAATTACAATAGAAAATTTACTTTGACAAAACTATCTTATATTTTAGCACACCTTCTTATATCACTAATTCCCTCTTTTTTCAAATTAATTCAAAGATACCCTGTATCATTTATAGGAAGTGTGCCTTGATTTATTACCAGTACCACTTTCCATCTGATTTCATTAATGATAATGTTAGGTACTTTATACAACAAAGTAAGAATCCTACAGCAACATGAAAAGGGATTTTTCACTTGGCTTTGAACAATTGTGGCCAGTTTTTTTTTTCCTTTATGGTACATTCTGTTCTGATGTTCTTTATATTTATAGGGAATTTCTTTTACTGCCGCTCCTGGAAGATTAATTTTATTTATTTTGTTTCATCTGCAAATGGCGCATGGTTTAGAAGAGAGTGAGGTGCAGCTGTTCTACAAGAATGAATGCTGCTTTAATACAGTCCAGTTGGGAAAAAAGGTCAATTAATACTACTATAGCAAATCTTGAAGTCTGAAAGATTAAAAAAATATATTTCCTTTCTGCACTGAAACATGAAAGTAGAAATTTCTTTTATTGTGATAATTAAACACTGTTTCTCAAGCAAGAAATTGATAGGTTAATGAGCATCAATGAATAATGGCCAACATAGTTTTAACACTGACCAGAGCTTCACTCAACCTTCAAACTTCTCTCAACTGTTCTCAGTTATTATTAGAGTTGCATGTTTTAACTTGTCCTTTTATTATCACTTACTGTTAGAAATTAGGAGCCTGGCTCATTTTTTTTTTAACAAAACATGCTCTAATCTAAATGTTATTAAAGCTATTAACAAGCAAGGACACTAATCAAATTATCAACTTTTAAAAGTCTCAAGTTGGGTTCGTTTTCCAGACCATGTACCCCCATCCTCCCCCCCAAAAAGTCTCAAGTTGACTTCTTGTAAAAGGTGTGATACTCCTTACCAATAAATACATAGAAACCATTTTTAGAATATGTTCACTCTAGTCAATGGCCTCATATAAAAATAAGGTGTATGCCAGAAATTTTTAAAAGATAAGGATATTAAAAGTCCTCAGCCTATGGATGGCTTAGCTATCTCCTGAAGACAATCCCAGAAGTAACCCACTCTACAGAGGGCTTAGTAATGAGATGAAGCACCGCCATCTGGAAGTAACCCACCTTAAAAGCAATCAGTCAAAAGTGGCGTGGTTGAGGGCGGTGTGGTGGTGGCGCAGTGGCAGAATTCTCACCTGCCAAGCTGGAGACCTGGGTTTGATTCCAGGAGCCTGCCCATGCCAAAAAAAAAAAAAAGAAGAAGAAAAGAGAAGTGACATGGTTGAAACATGAACATTGTAATAGATACTGGCAACAAAATGGAGAAGAGTGAAATTATAATAAGTATAAAACCAAAATAGTGGTCACAAAAAAGTCTAAGAAAAATAGCATTAAAAAATGAGGATTAGTCAGTCTGGTGTTAAGAGCCCAGATAATGGTATCAGTCTAATCTAGAGAAGTAAAACTCTTCAGGATATCATAGCTCAATAGAAGATGCCTTAATAATAATCAATAACCTTTGCTTATTCCCTCCTCAACAAATTTCTGAACAATGTTTTTTCCTGAGTTGACAGTTCCAGAGCAAAAATATTCTTGGAAGAATCTGCTTTTATGAATTTTTAAAAATCGCGATTTTGTTTAACAGAAATCAATTAAGAACTTCTGAGACTGAAAATCCGAGCTGGGAACAAAGAGTTACCAATTTATGATACTTGAGTCAGACTGCCAACTGGCTAACCCTCCTTCTGATTTACTACTATCAGTTTTATTTTCTAAATACGTGTTTATGGACCATCTAATAAATTTATAAACACCACAAATAGTTCTCACATAACTAGGCTCTCTCAAAATGCAATGTGATGCCTATTTTTTGCTTTTTTATTATTAGAAGTTTAGCTACATAAAAATTTTAAAGATTTTAAAATTTCAACTTATAAAAATATATAAAATTATGCACTCTTAAAAAGGGACAAGTATTATGCACATTCTGTGTGTGAGTCACCAAAGGAAATAAGTAATGCATATTTCCTGTTCTCAAGAAGGTCACATTCTATTTGGGAAGATAAGACACATGAGCAGAAAAGCAATCATGATTCCAAAGTGAAGGGAGAAACGCGTGTAGACTAGGGATCATGGAAAAGAAAAAGGTGGGATGTGAACAGGCTTTAAAGGAAAGGTATGTTTGGGATAGATGGAAAAGAGTGGGAAAATAGATAAGGAAAGATATATACCTGCGTAGAAAGGCAAGTTTGTACAAGACATAAGTAGATCCTTTGGACTTTGGCAGGAGAGTTTATCTAAGGCTCAATGAGTTTTCTAAGGCTTAGAAAACTTGGTCAGATTTTAAAAGCCACTGAATGCCAAGATTTCAAAGTTAGCCCCTATCCAATGCTATAAGATTGTTTTAAGGACAAGAAGTATGTCTTATTTATTTTTGTGGTTCCTTGCTAGCTTAGCCCACTGCCTCTTATGGGAAGTTACTCAGTAAATGTATACAGGTATTTATGTGTGTGTGTATTTGTGTGTATGTATATTTGAATCAGCTTCAATTGAAAATGGAAAAACAATTAAAGGCCTTTGAATAATGACATGACAGGAGAAAGCAGTATCTTAAGAAGAGTTATCTAGCTAAGCTGGATGTTTTAAATGAGGGAAAGACTGATGGTGGAGAGACCATTTGTAAATTAAGAAAGTTAAACCTAGTTCATATGCATCTTATTACAAGTTAAATTTATGGGTTTATTTTTTTAAATAAACATAGTAGTTAAAGTTGACACTCACAAAAATGGTCACCTATTAATTATTTCAACCCATGACTATGTAAAAAGAACTTTTACTAAACAAATGTGATTATGATGTTTACAATTGTTATCAGCAGCAACATCTAAATTACCTTCAAACATTTTCACCGAATTTAGAAAGTATTAGGGCATTTTATCTGTTTGCTCTTAATTATAAGATCATCTTAGAAGAAAAGAAGCAAAAATGTTTTTAAGTTTTCTATGGAATGTATATTTTAAATTTTAAACTATTGTAATGGCTACACCAGAAAATAGTGAAACTATTTTTTAAAGTCTTTGATGGGAATTTAGACTTAATCTAATATGAAAGGTTCATAAAAAACTGAAGGTAAGCATGACACTTTAGCTCCAAGATAATCTGGTTCATGAGAAGATAGAGAAAAAGAAAGGAATATTTTAGACTAAAATTAGTTTTATCGATTTTGTTTTAACCACCAATGGTGCAAATAAATTTCATACATAAGCTTTACTTTAGAATAAAAGTCTCTTGGGAGGTTTTACATTTTATAGTTCTGCTCTGTTCTTAGGAAAGATGCTGGGGTCCCTGGACAGATATCCCAATCATTGCATCATACGCACAACTGAGCTTCAAATAGAAACTATATTGTACTTGGTCATCAACCAAGTAGGAGATTAAACAAGTTACTCTGTGTCTCTGAAAAGACAAGAAGCCAAATGGCACATTTATCACCTCTGAATCACAGTGAGTCCTGCTGGAAATAAGGCTTTCCTCCCAGTGCCCATTTTCGTCAATTAGCAGGTACTTGGGAGGAGCTGAGAAAGGAGGGGCTGGGAGTGTCCAGGGCCACGTGATGAGTCATACACAATAATTTGTATGTATAGCAACCTGCAGAATGATTTTAAATTGATCAAAAGACTTTCATAAGTAAATTTTGACTTTAACAAAAATAGGGCTAGCTGCATGGAAGAAGAGAATAGTCACTTATCTGGTGGGCTTTGAAAGACACCAAAAAATTCAACAAATTACCCACTACAATGCAAATCACTCCAGAAAATTAAGCTTTTCATTAGGCCACTACTTAAAAAAGCAAAACTCTAACTTAAATAGAAATGCTTAGAAGTCATTAGACCCCACAAAATATTTGTTGATCCATTTACTGACTTGACAAACATATATTGAATGCCTACAATTCTAAGTTCAGAGAGAACAAAAAACAAAGATCCTGTTCTTATGGAATTTATATAATAGTATGACAAAGACAATAAGCAAAGGTATATGTCAGTGCAAGATCAGTATCATGAAGAAAAATAAGCAGGGTAAGGGTGATGATGATAGTGAGGGAAGGAGTGCAATTTGTTATTGGAGGACTAGGGAAGACCTCTCTGAAAAGGGGTATTGGAGCACAGACTTGAAAGAGATGGAGTGAGCAATGCAAATCTATATAGGGGAAGAATGATCCAGGGAGAGGAAATAGCAAATGCTAACCCCCCGAGGCTGGAGATCCAAGAATGTGGGGGTGGGAGTCAGAAAGAATATATAAAATCTTTCAGGCCATAGTAAGTTTTAGGGATTCAACTATATCCCCAAAAAAGACATACTCAAGTCTTAACCCCTGATCCTGTAAGTGTGTACTTATTTACATAGGCTTTTTGAAGATGCTATTAGTTAAAATGAAGCCAAATTGGATTAGGGTAGATTCTAATGCAATATAGCAAGTGTCCTTTATAGGGTGGGGGAATTTAGACTCAGAGAGAAAGACAGAGACAGTCAGAGAGGGCCATCCAATGGAGGCAGACACTGAATTATGCCACCACACATAAAATAAAACATTGGATTGCTATCCACCTACCAGAAGCCAGGAGAGAGGCATGGAAGAGATTTTCCCCTTTAAGAGAAATGATGACCCTGCTGATGCCACAATTTCAGATTTTTAGCTTCCAGAAACTTGAGATAATAAATTTATTTTGTTTAAATGCACTAGTCTGTGATACTTTGCTACAGCAGCCTTCGCAAACTAAATATTTTAGTTTTTGCTCTAAATAGAAAGCCATTGAGTGATTTTGCATGGAGGAATGATATGCCATTGTAAAGGATTATAGGGGCATTTGTGTGGAAAATAGATGAAGGGGGTGGTGGAAAAGGGAATAAGAGATAGCTGTTGTAATTATCAAGTGAGAGATGATTCTGGCTTGGAGTAAAGATAAAAAGTAGTCGAATTCATAGTATATTTCAGGTAGACAATGAGATTTGTATATGGCTGTACTGGTTTAAAACTGTTGGGTATCCCAGAAAAGCTATGTTCTTTAATCCTAATTCATTATTGCTGGGTGGGATCTTTTGATTAAGTTGTTCCCATGGTGATGTGACCCACCCAATTGTGGGTGGAACTTTTTGATTAAGTGGTTTCTATGGAGATCTGTCTCCACCCTCTCAAGGTGGGGTTGCATACTGGTGTCCTTTAAGAGAGAACCATTTCAGAAAAACTTCAGAGCCCACACAGCCACAGAGACCTTTGGAGATGAAAGAAGATGCCCTTGGGGAAGCCATTGAAGAAACCAGAGAGAAAGCTAGCAGATGACACCATGTGCCTTCCTAACTGACAGAGGTGTTTCAGACAGCATCAGCTTTTCTTGGGTGATGGTAACCTCTTATTGTTGTTTTACTTTGGGCATTTTCTTGGCCTTAGAACTGTAAACTTATAATTACCCTTTATAAAAGCCAACCATTTTTGGTATCTTGCATTCTGGCAACCTTAACAAACTAACAAATTGGCTTGCCTAAGGGCTAAAAGAAAAAGAATCAAAGATCATTACGAGGCTTTTGGCCTGAGCAACTGAAAAGATAGAGTTGCCATACCTGGAGTGAGAAAACTGGGGAGAAGACGCATTTGGCAGAAGAAGGAAAGGATAGAATCAAGAGTTTGGTTTCCACATGTTACATTTGAGATAACTATTTAGACATCTGAGTGGAAAAATAAAGTAGCTGATTGTTTGTATGGAACTCCAGTGAGAGGTCAAAACTGAAAATATAATCTTGAGAATCATCAGCTTGTGGATTATATTTAAAGACCTGGAGTTGGATAAGGTTACATGTGGATTGAGCATATAGGAAAAAAGATAAAAGATACTGAGTCCTGGAAAGCTCCAAAATGTAAAGGTTGGGAACATGAAGAACAAACAAAGGAGAATGAGGAAAAGTGTGTTCACCAAGCAGAAGAATAATCAAGAATGGTATCCTGGAAGCCAAGTGGAGAAAGTGTTTCAAAAAGGGGGCAACAATCAATACTGGATGAATCCAGTAAGTTGAGAAAAAAGAATTCAACTTCAGATTTGACAATGTTTAAGTCAGGCTTCTTGATAAGGGAAGTTTCCATGGAATGTTGAGGAAATAAACCCGATTGGAATAAGTTAAGGAAAAAATTGGAAGGGATGAACCAGAGACAGAGTACAGACAACTTTTTCAAACAGTCTAATTGTAAATGAAAAAGAGAAATGGCATAGTCGTTGGAGGGTAATTGGAGATGTGAGGTTCAAAGGAGAGGTTCCTCAAATACAAGTTGTTTCAACATATTTGGTTCTTGGTGGATATACAGTAATAAGTTGTGAGAGGGGGGAAGGTAAGAGGAAACAATTCCAGGAAACTTGTCTTTTATTACATGGAAGGGGATGGGATCCAGTACATATATAAAGATGATAATTGCTTTAGATAAGATCTTGGTTGTAGTTCTTAAACATATTAATTAGATCAGATTAGCAGCATATTTGTTTATGTGCTGATAACATTCATTGAGTATTCACAGTGTACCAAGCACTGTTTCAATCACGTTACATGTGCTTTGTTTCATCTTCACAATAGCCCAGTAAATTAAACTGAGCCTACATTTTATTCATACGTTTAATCCTGAACAAATATTTAATAGTAGCCTACTGTGTTCCAAACATTACATTAGCTGTTGGGGAATGAAACGTGTACAATAAAACTAACGAATAAGAGTTGTAGAATGTTCATGATATACTAATAGCCAATTGTTAATTGCTAATAGCTCTACAATCTCATTTACTTTTCTCACTAACTGTGCCAGTTTGAAAGTATTCCACACCCCAGAAAAGCCATGTTTTAATTCTGATTCAATCTTGTCAGAACAGCCATTTCTTTTAATCCTGATTTAATACTGTAGGTTGGAAAGCTTCAATTATATTATCTCCATGAGATGTGACTCACCCAATTGTGGATGTAACCTTTTGATTAAATGGAGATGTGACTCTACCCATTCCAGGTGAGTCTTGATTAGTTTACTGGAATCCTTTAAAAGGGGAAACATTTTGGAGAGAAAGTCAGAAATGATAAAGCCAACAATAACTTCAGAACAGAGCCGACACAGAGGCTGACACTTGGAGAACACAGACATGGATGTTTAGAGATGGTTGGAGCCCAAAAGACATTGCCATGAGATATCAAGCAAGCCAGAACCTGGAGAGAGTTAAGGGAAGTGAAGAGATGAGGGTCAGCCCTGGAAAAGCAAAGTGAGGAACCCCCACAGGAATAGGATCTGAAATCAGTGGAGCCCAAGAGCAAAGAACCAGCAGATGCCAGCCATATGGACTACCCAGCTGACAGAAGTATTCCTGACCCATCAAATTTCCTTGACTTATGGTATCTTTACCTGGATGATTTAGTTTAGATATTTTTATAGGCTTAGAACTGTAAACTTGTAACTTATTAAATTCCCTTTGTAAAAGCCATTCCAATTCTAGTATATTGCGTTCTGGCAGCTTGCACACTAAAATACCAACCATGGGTGGAAGCTTGTATTATTGTCCATAATTTATGGATTAAAAAAACTGAAGCTTAGAGAAGATAAACACCTGGAAGAACACACCAATGATTCAAATGCAGACTGATTCCACTGTATTACAGGCATATTCCTAGCCCTCTACACTAAATTAGATCAACCTTTACATCCTCATTGTGGAGATAGCACATATGTTGGCAGAAAGTAAATATGAAAAGAATTGCAAAATGTGCAAAGTACAAGAAAACAACTTGGCGCTAAACCAGAGAATGATGGGGCAATCTTTAAATAGAGTAGTCAGGGAAAGCCACTTACAAAGGCAGTGACATTTCTGCTCAGCCCTAAGGGATGAGAGGATCAGATCAGGATGTAGAGGTCTTCCAGGTCTAGGGGAGAGTAGAAAGTGCAAAGACCCTGAAGCAAGAAAAAACTTTGTCTACTTAAGGAACCAAAATAGAACAAATTTGGCTGGATCACAATGGAAGAATGTAAGAGTTGTAGAAGTGATAAAGTAGAAGAAGCAAGTAGGGCCCTAATTATGCAGGACCTTGATTCTAGTTTCCTAAGCTGCTGAAAGCAGATACCACAAAATGGGTTGGCCTTTAACAATGGGAATTTATTAGCTTACAGTTTTGAGGCTGAGAAAATTGTCCAACTCAAGGTATCATCAAGGTGATGCTTTCTTCCCAAAGATTGGCTACCAGTGATCCTTCAGTCCTCTGCCGCATGGCAAGATGCATGGCTGCCTCTGCTGGTCTCTCCCTGTTCTTCTGAGTTTTGTTGCTTTCAGCTTCTTGCTTCCATATTTTTTTCCCTCTCTCTCTCTCTCTCTGTCTGTATATTCATCCTAATTATAAAGGACATCAGTAAGAGAACCAAGACCCATCCTGAATGAGGTGCATTACACCTTGACTGAAGTAGCCTCATCAAAAATCCTGCTTACAATGGGTCCACACCCAAATGAAATGAATTAACTTTAGAACATGCTTTTCTAAGGTACATACAGTTTTAAATCACCACAAACTTGAAGGCCTAGAAGAAGATTATAAATTACATTCAAAGTTCAATGAGAAGTTGCTGAAAGTTTTTAAGCAGGAGAGGACCTATCGGGTTTATATATAAAGATAACTTTTTTGTAGTGTGGCAGGTGAATTGGAGATATTGGTGAGGATAGTGCCATAGTGTAAGCAGGGAGACCAGTTAGGAGGCTGGTAAGTAGCCCAGAAGAGAGATAAAGGTGATGAGTAAACATGGAGAGATGTAGCAGGAAGGAAAGGAAGAGGATCTAGAAAAGCCCTAAAGAAATTCAACCCTTAACACTTGCATAAGGAATGAGAAGCCTGCAGAGGAGACAGAGAAAATCATCCAGTATAGTCAAAGGAAGTCCAGGAAAACTTGGAGGAAACCAGTAGAGAAGAGTATGTCAGGCAAAACAGAACTGGTCAGCTATATCAAATGCTGATGAGAGTTGAGAAAAATGAGAACAGAGAAACTGTATATTGGATTTGACTACATGGAAGTGATCAGAACTTGACAAGAGATTTTTTGGAGTGATAGTAGAATACAGATTAGAGGGAGTTGAAGAGTACCGGAGATGAAGGAAAAATATGAAATGACTTTTCTCTAGAAGCTTGGTCATGAAAGGGAGCTGAGAAATGGGGATGGATGTGTGTTCTAGTGAGTGCTCTTTAAACATAGGAGAAATTAAAGCTTATGAGTATGTTGATAGGCTGATCCAGTATAGAGGGGTATCATCTATTGTAGATGACACTGAAAGGCAATCATTACATGTGTGAATACCTAGAGACAGTGAAAGAAAAGGGATCCATATCCCAAATGGAGCATATAGTCATTAGTATAAGAAGGACATTTCCTCTTTATTATAGAAGTAGAAAACAGTTGTAAATGTAGATTGTTTCCTCAGTTTGATAATGGGAAGGAAGATTAAGGAATTTACTAATAAAAATAAAGCCAAGGCCTGAACCCAGGTCTGTCTCTCACAAACCAGCATGGCCACTGATAAAACAAGCTCCTTAATATTGCTTTCAGAAGCTTGGCAAGGTCTCTGCAGAATGTGGAGATTCACTATTTTCTAAGAGCAAAAGCAAAGTAGCCATAATTCTGCCTTAGTCAGGCCAGGCATATCATGCATATACCTCCTTCCTTGGAGCTCTGGGGACCTCACTGTTCAGCAGTCTCCTGACAGGGTCATTGCTCAGGTTTTTAGAAAAGAACAGAACAAGAAGATGAATTCCATTATTCTGAGTGGGAGAAGGTGCTGTCCCATTAGGTTGTCTTTCGCTTAATCATTTCATGTGAATAATTCAAATTGAAAATATTTGACAGTCATTACATGGTTCAGGCCTGGGTTTTAAGCTTCTTTTCAGTGATTGTTTCTCAGATCTTGGAAAACGATACCTGAAAACTGACCTTGGAACACATTTCAAACAACTATTTCTCTAAAATGACAGTTAATAGAATGCTTTTGCCCCGTCTCTAGCTCTTTTCCATCTCATCTACCCCTGCCATCCCCATTTCTTGACCAGTCTTCATAGTCTACTATGACTAAGCTTTTACTTTATTAAGACTAAGCTATGTCTTCCACCTTTTCCAATTTCTTTCCTTCTCTTTGCCACCTGTATTTTGTAATCATGTTTGAATCACAAAGTAGCTTTCTTCCCATCCAAATTCTCACAACGTGCCTTTTTGATATATACTACAATTTGTTTTACAGAATGGCCCATATCACAGTCAAGAAAGTCTTTAATTTAAAAAAATCCAAGCCAGTCAACCTAATTTTGTTTGAAAAGTCATATAAACATGGTTTCTCCCTCTTAAAACAATTCCCAGAAAGGCATTTTTGTTATTCTAATTTACATCCAACCCTTACTATGAACAATATTGGCTTATCCTTGGCCATTATCTTTCAGCTCTCAATTTGCTCAGTCAGTTCCACCCCCTCCTCATGCATCTCCTCAGTCATCCTGTCAAAAAATCAATTTGGCACTTCCTCTGCTATTAAAGTGGCTTATACAGCAATTCTTTCCTTTTATGGTAGAGAAATGAAGGTGGAAATAAGTGCTCCTCTGTTGATCCCTAACGTAGACATAACTGAATTTCTAAAACAGGTACTGTACCATTTTAGATCATCTACAGGGACTGCTGTACTTTTGTCAACCCTCATTAAAAGGGAAATGTTCATTATAATTGAAGAGTACTCGCTGGGTTGTACATTAGTTTGTTCACCAGAAACATTTGCTTTCAGGCTATGTTTAGCCTAAATGTGTAACTCCTAGCATGACTATAAGAAATGTTATTAAAGGAGAGGTTCTGCATATGCCCAGGGCAGGACCAGAGGCAAAGAGACACAGAAATATACATGAAGATTTTGGAGGTGTAGGAAACTCAGGGCTTAGCTATTAAGGTAGTTTAATTAGGGATAGATTGCCATGAATTTAGTCCATCTGGAAGAGGAAGTTAGAAGGTAATGATATCATCAATATTTGGAAATTACACTTCAAAATTTGTAATTATGGATTGCCCTCTGAAAAAATGTAATTGTGAAATTGAGTTAGAAGTGAAAGTTCTTACTAAAGGTAGCAGTCACATCTTTACAGTTATTAATGTGTAAATAGGAGGCTGAAGATTTTCCATCAATCAAGGAAACAGGATATAGCTCTAGTGGGGAGCTCTCAGTATTTAAAACTGTGACATTGATAAGTGTATTTATCTTCTAAAAAGGAGAACAAGAAGAAAAGGGAAGACATCGATACCAGGACATGTGCATCCTGCCACACTTGTGATTCCAGAGGTTTGTGCAAAGGACTTTAAGAGTTCTGGTTCCAGTTGCAAACTGTCTTTATAGACCATTGATTCAAACTAGCGATTTTTAAATATTTATTTATTTATACATAATTCCAGCCTGACAGAAAAGCTACAAGAATAGTACAAGGAATTCCTGTATACACTTCACCCAAATGTTTAGGATTTTACATTGCTTTTACATTGTTTTACCCACCCCCCATATGTGAGTCATTTTTTTCTAAACTCTTAGGGAGTAAGTTACAGGCCTGATGCTCCTTTATCCCTAAATACTTCAATGTGTATTTCATATATAACCATGGTACAATTATCAAAATCTGGAAATGAACTTTCATTCAATACTATCATCTCTTTTGCAAATCTAATTCAGATTTCACCAATTGTGCTAGTCATGTCCTTTATAGCAAAAAAAAATACCAGATCATGCATTGATTGATTCACTTATGTCTCTTTAGCCCCTTTTACTCAGGAACTCTTCTCAGCCTTTCTTTGCCTTTCATGAAGTGGCATTTGAATAATGCACATCAGTTATGTTATAGAATGACTCAATTTTAGTTTGTTAAATGTTTCTTTATGATTAGACAAAGTTTATGGATTTTGGGTAGGAATATCACAGAAGGTCCTCAGTGTAACATATCAGGAGATAATATGCCTAATTACTGGTGATTTTAACTTCAACCACTTGGTGAAGTTTTCCCACCATAAAAGTTATTATTTTTTCCCTTTGTAATTAACAGGATTTTGTTGGGTGCTATTTTGATGCTGTGTAAATATCCTGTTACTACTTAAATTTTCACCCACTAGTGTGAGCATCTACTCAGTAATTCTTGCCTGAATTAATTATGATTAAGGTTGCCAAATGGTGATTTTCACATTTCACCGTTCTTTCACCATCTATTGGTTGACTTTCTACAATAAGAAATACTGTTCTCTCCCCTTTATAATTTTGTTTATTTATATAACAATATCAATTCATGAATTCTTACCATACAATGGATGATAATTTTTTTCTGTTATCATTATTTTGATGCTTAAATTGAAAAAAAAATTGGCCATCCCCAGTGGTTTTGCTGAAATTCAGATTTCTGGCTTCTATTGAAAAATCAGTGCTCTGGCAAATTTGAACTAATAATCCACTGGATCTAGTAGCCAAGTAACCTCTAGCTGACCTGCCTTCTCTTTTCAGAGCCCTCTCCTGGGTCCTCTTCTCAATCTTATGCATTTATGTTATTTAACCCGGCATTTATGTTTGTGACTTTGTTTAGATCTTTCATAAGCTGGCATAAATTATTTTTATTGTGATTTTATCCTCACCAAAGGAACTGTCTGATTATGATTTCCATGTTGATGTTGATTTGCTATAGGAAGAACATGATGAGCTGACCATATAGATTTTTAGTTTCTCCATTTCCATAATGGTGATTTCTTACAGTAAATTATTAAACCGATAGTCTGGCCTCTATCTAAGTCTTGCTTGGATTTTAGTTATTGCTGCTCAATCTCTCGAGACTGCTCAGACCTGGGCACAGACTAGTGCATCTTTGGCCTTCACAGTAGAGGATACGTGTCACAGCAACCAGTCAAGGCACTGCCTGGTGAAGCCCTTCCCTGTCCAGGCAGACTTGCCTTAGACCACACTGGCATCACTCATATCCCCACATTTGAACAGAGACTAAAGAGTGGATACAAGCCAAGAGTAGTTGCTTGAAGGGAAAGGATGTTTTGGAGGACTAACTTTCATTTGTGAAATGATGACACAAATGGAAGCCAGTGACTTTTTACCCAAGCAAGCAGCCAGGGAAAGACTGGGGAGATAAAACAAGGATTAGAGAAGAGAATCATGGAAGAGAGATTAGAAGCAGCGAAGTGATGAGAAAGCTGTAAGGGGAAAGTGAAAAAAAAACTAAGAAGAGGTTAAGATAAATGCCAAACCAACCAAGCAAGTCAAATTGTCCAAGTTTCTTCTAGTGATATAAATTGTATCTCAGTGGCTTACAGTTCAATGTTTTCTTTTTTAGCAGCTTGGTTTAGGATAAAGAGACCTTGAACTAGAATTTAATGGATGTGCCCAGCTAGAAGCATCATGATATAAAATATTGTTTACAAGTCTGGTGTCCACTTCATTGTTAATCTGTCCAGTTCAATTGTCTTTTCAAAAATATAAACTATTCAACAATTTAATATATATATAATCATGTCAAACATGATTTTACAAACTCATCAATAATGTTGGAGACATTTTGTACTTTATAATCAAATAGCTTTGCATTGTTAAAGAGAGGAAAGAGAGATCATAAATTTTTGGACCTTTCTAACCAGGACATTAGAATTGATTCCTATACTTTGATTTTAAGATAATATTATTAATGTGGAATTTTTTAACTTCAATGAAATACTACTAATTCATAGAATTCCTTAAACTTTTTAGAATTATGGTTGTTCCAGAAGTCAAAGTCATTATTTGTGGGATGCAGTAGAGACAGCAAAAAAGGGAAAATAGAGAGCCCAAGTGAAAGCCACAGAATAGAGTAACTTCATTTATTTATTTTTAGAAATGACAAGGATGTCAAAGATATGTATTCAATAACAGCCTAAACAAGATGGATTAAATTGACTGTAGGCAGAAGCAATAATGATCTTACACAGGGAATAAGTTGTGAAGAAAGGATAAAGAGTAGAGGAAAAGCTAGGAAAATACTGTGAGAAAACACTTATTTAAGAATTGAGAGATCACCAGTTCCCAAACTTGGCAGTACATTGGAATCACCTGGGGAGGAGGGGTAAAGAAAAATGTCATAGCCTGGGTTCCACCACCAAGGATTTAGTCCAATAAAATATCTGGGGTATGACCTCTTTCTCTAGTCTTTTAAAACCTCTGTAAAAGTCACTTGAACTTACTCATAAGAGTCAAAAGGTGTGAGGGAATTTCAAATAAAACAAATGATCCTTAGGGTTGGCTAATTTATATAGCAAAAAGCCTCGACAAGAAGATTAATAGGGAAACCAAATTTTATTAAATAGAAAAAATAGGTCTATTAAAACTTTAACTTCTGTGTTGAGACTAATACAAAAAAAATGTTTATTTGGTACAAAATTTATATTTTGATTGGTGCATTTCCTAATATAACTTATATTGACAGATTAATTGAATACTATAAGTACATGGAACCTTGAATAGGGCATGAGATTTTGTAGGTTTGTCCAGTGTGATGCCCCAATAAAACCCAGAGTCATTTTAACAGTGAATAAAGAAGTATGTGCAAAGTGTCCTTGGGGAAATGGTGAGAAAGGAGGAAAATTCAGAATTCCTGATATTCTTGCAAGCAGTGGGGACAACCAAATCAATAGGCTGAGCCCTCAATTTTGGGGGTTGTTCATATGAAACTTTTCCCTGCAAAGGATAGGCTAAGCCTACTGAAAATTAGGCCCAAGAATCACCCCCAAAGAACCTCTTTTGTTCCTCAGATGTGGCCTCTCTCAGCCAACACATCAAGCAAACTCACTGCCCTCCTCCTCTCTACGTGGGACATGACTCCCAGGGGTGTAAAACCTCCCTGGCAACGTGAGACAGAAATCCTAGAATGAGCTGGGACTCAGCATCAAGGGATTGAAAAAATCTTCTCAACCAAAAAGGGGCAGAGAGAAATGAGACAAAATAAAGTGTCAGTGGCTGAGAGATTTCAAACAGAATCAAGAGGTTATCCTGGAGGTTATTCTTATGCATTATATAGCTATCCTCTTTTTAGTTTCAGGTGTATTAGAGAGGCTAGAGGGAAGTGCCTGAAACTGTAGAGCTGTGTTCCAGTAGCCATGTTTCTTGAAGATGATTGTATAATGATACAGCTTTCGCAATGTGGCTATGTGATTGTGAAAACCTTGTGTCTGATGCTCCTTTTATCTATGGTATGGACAGATGAGTAAAACATATGGATTAAGAATAAATAAATAATAAAGGGAATAAATGTTAAAATAAATTGAGTAGATTGAAATGCTAGTGATCAATGAAAGGGAGTGATAAGGGGTATAGAAAAAAATAGAGGGAACAAAGGTTAAAATATTTTGGGTAGATGGAAATACTAGCAGCCAATGAGAGGGAAGGGTAAAGGGAATGGTAAGTATGAGTTTTTTCCTTTTTCTTTTTATTTCTTTGTCTGGAGTGATGCAAATGTTCTAAGAAATGATCAGGGTGATGAATATACAACTATGTGATGATATTGTGAGTCACAGATTATATACCAAAAACGGAATGTTCATATGTTAAGAATGTTCATGTTTGTATGTTATGTTTTGTCAATAAAAATATTTTTAAAAAAAATTTTTAAATAGGTCTAAACACTGAGAAATTTCTCATTTTAAGTTGTAGCTTTTCCCCTGAACTATTTTCCATTTTCCTAGTGTAGGCGTTAGAAAAATGCACCATTAGCTATTACTTTCCAACATAGAAATTTTTTCTGAATATTTGGTCAATAGAAAAAATGAACCAGATCACAATAATTTATCAACAGTTCAAGTGACCTTTATATATTTATAAGCCACTCAAACATGTCCAATATTACCATGAATATTGAGTGACAAAATAACAAAGGAATCCTTTTATGTTGAATTATGTAACATTATATCATAATTCCCTGGAGCCTGATGCTAAATATATTTAAGCCTCTAAGCAATGTAAACAAAATGGGCAAATAATATGCATATAATACAGTTTTACAAACAAACAAATGAATAAAACAAAAACTCTTATAAAGTTCAAATTTTCTTATGAGTTTTAGGACAAAGTTACAGGAGTCCATCAAACATAGGTTTGGTTCTGAGTAGCTAGAATAATTTCAAATAAATTACCCTAACATGGTACAAATTTTTTCTATTCAAATCACATAGAATGGAGATATGATAAATATTATGAGCAAATTACCCCTTTAATTGTTTTCTATCAATGTTAGCTATATAATTTAAATTTTATTTTGTCACGTGCTTTCAGCAGTTAAAACTGAAACACCCTTCTGATATTCTAATAGACTTTAAAACAAAGCATTACATGTTGAGTTATTAATGAGGTGCAGAAAGAGGAATCAAAAATTGATGCTAATCATCCATTAGGTGATTTAGATCCATGTCTCAAGAAGACATGCTGCTTGCTAGAAGTAAGGAATTGAAACTTGTTTTTGTAGGCATAGAGAAGAGAAGTAGAGTCATTATTACAATAAATTGTGATTGATGACACACTTTTTCTTCTTTAGAATGTACTCTGAGTTCTACAATCAGCAAATGGTAAAACACTTGATTAATACCTCCTATCAGTTGTGTAAAGTAATGATTGTAACTACAATAAGCCAATGGAAATTATTTTTTCAACTTTACTTTTACTCATTATTCACAATTTTGAAGGTTTGCATGTATAAGGAGCAGTACTAGACAGAAAGTTACCTTTCAAGCAGCCCCATGATCAATTTAGTTGAGGAAATTAGAAACAGAACCGTATGTTATTGGTACAGCTGGGCATTTAGGATTAAGTATAAGCGATTAGAGGGAAATTACATTCAAGAAATCACACCATATAGGCTAGACTAAAATTTAGCAAGAATGAGCTTATTTCATTATCAAATACATTGGAAAACCAGTAATGATTTTAAGTGCTTTGAAATTTTTCATCCAATAATTCCTCCAAGAATTTCCTACTTTGCCCTATAGGTTCAAGTTTGGTGTTTGAATTCTCATTATCACAACTAAGCTACTTCCTGGAAGTGGGTTCAGAAGTTAAATTTCCTCATTCATAGAGCCCACAATTATAGCCTTTCTGGATTCTAGATTCTACCAAGGTTTTTGATAGTTTTGGTGTAATAATTCTAGAACAGACAAAGGACATGGGTTTTCCCCTTCCTCCAACTGCCCTGAACCCCTCATCTCTCCCTTGTTCTTGCAGACTGCAGAAATGGAGGGCAAGAGAGAAGGTGGATTCACCAGTTGCTCCTAGAAAACACTTATGACCTCTCACCAGCTCTGCACCTCATCCTCTCCATGCTTCTCTTTCTCCCAGATAAGAAAAGTACTATCATCCTTCCTTCCAGGGTGCTATGGTGATAACATAAGATTATGTAGATACAGCACTTTAAAAAGTGTTCAATAAATGGTAGTGATGATGAATTATTTTGACTTTTTTTGCTTGTGTTTGGGATTTTTTGGGTGCATGGTCCAAGGAATCGAACCCGGGTCCCCAACATGGAAGGCGAGCATTCTACCAGTGAACCACCCGTGCACCCTAATCTATGTTAATTGGTATAAAGATATGGGGGTAGGGGGAGACCATCCAAAACCCAAAGAAGAGCCTGTTCCAAGAGTCCTGATTTTAATTCACACTCATTAAGTTAGGGCAGGGTCCATGTCTGTTTTCTCCCTATATCCCCAGCGAATGTCCATCATATATCTGTAGCCTTCATCAGTTGGAAAACTATTTGTTTAAAGAAAAAAAAATAGCTCAAGGAGAAACCATGAAATTAAGGCCCCAGCCCTAGATCTGACTCTGACATTTGGGTAAATTAAATACTCCATTTTGTCTTAATGTATCCGCTAATTGGAATTAGTAACGTTTGCCTCTGCTTATACAGGTGGACAGGCATAAGGACAAGCAAATTTGCATTAGTACAGATAGTACAGATATAATATCTATAATAGGAGACCATAAAATTATAGCTACGATTTTTATCATTAGTATTGCCCTGGGACTTTAAAGTAAT
This sequence comes from Myrmecophaga tridactyla, assembly GCA_004026745.1. Taxonomy (NCBI): domain Eukaryota; kingdom Metazoa; phylum Chordata; class Mammalia; order Pilosa; family Myrmecophagidae; genus Myrmecophaga; species Myrmecophaga tridactyla. Next base: position 38,118 of record PVIY010011273.1, on the reverse strand, counting down.
TTCTACCTTGTGTAGAGGAATATGACAGAACAGCTGTGTAAACAGTGTGCAAGTTCTCTGGAAGTATTAGAAAACGTTGGCATCTCAGCTTTCAGGAGTCCATTGTGTTCCTGTTTGCTGAACTAGAACACAGTGTGCGATGGGAATGAGTCAGTTCTGTCCAGCCTTCTTTAGGACATTATAAAATTTGACATAGTGTTAATTAGCAGAAGTCATTGCTCTACCAGGCTCACACTGTGCTTCATTAGAATTGCATTACAGAATAAACAAGACGTTTCTTTTTATCACCACACCTCCAGAGTCATTAGTAGTCTGGAATCCAGCCCACCACTTAGAAACTCCCAAAGCAAATAGCAGATTATCTTTTTACAGGCTTATCACTTTATCAGTCTCATCATACTAACACATGATCTTTTTGAAATTTCACTAGCCTTGTTATATATATATATATATATGATATATATGAAATATTTTACACATTTAGATTCTCATACTGTCCCTGAGAGAGATTTAAGTAGGTATGATGATCTCTGCTTTACAGACTGAAAAACCAAGATGCCATGAGGTAAAATGGCTTCCTCAAGGTCAGTGATTAAGACAGGGCTATAATCCAAGTTTCTGGGTCCAACTTCTTTCCACTGCAGTTTGCTATTTTCACCTGTCTCCAAAACTCCAGGAAAATAAAATGCCTGCAGATGATCCACCATTTTTAAAAAATGACCACAAACTTGACATCAAGTCAGATATAATATAGATTAATACTAGGGAGTTTATCTAATTTTAGTGTTAATAATATATAACATGAAAATAACAACATCTCGGAAGAGAAACTTCCATAACCTCTAAAGACATATCTATATCTCAGAGCACCAACCCCCACGTAAGTGTAAGGGCATAAAGAAGAGTTTCCTCCCAGGTGTGGAGTCTGGAAACCTGTATTCCAGGTTAACTCTGTCTATCTGTCTTTGTGACTTTGTATACATTCCTTATCTCTCTGAGGTCCCAGTTTTGTCAAATATGTAATAAGGGAATTGGACTAAATAATGAAGCTGGCAGAATGTTGAAATTATCAAATCTATAAGTCGGCAGTTGACTCCGTGGAGGTATTTACCTTCTTAGCAATGTTTTACTACCATAAACACTGATAAGCATAAAGATTAGAGAACTAAAACCAATAAAGTTTACAACATTGTTCTATATAATAAAATGCATAAACAACTCTTGTGACTAAACTGCAATAAAATATATGGTTGTACAACAAGCATCTCAAAGACTAACTAAAGTCAGACTTAAAGACTATGACATTTATTTATAAGGCTAATTGACATATCCTTGTCATAACAATTTTCTACTTTTAAAAATATATATATTTTTTTACTGTGATTCTTACATTCCTCTGGTGTGGCCTAGGCAACGAAGAGAAGCCGCCTCGCCATGATCTGCCCAGGCTACAAAAAAAGACCTTAGTTGTATATAAAAGGCTAGCCGATCTGTCACCTACTTCAGGAAGAGCATCTCAAAGGCACAGGCAGATCTGCCTCTCCTTCTTTCCATATGGTCCTCAAGATGTATTTTTTTTTTTAATAATTACTCTTCCCCCTTCTGAAAATGCTTTTCTGAAACCTATTTAACTTGGTTTGACCTGACCGATATCCCAGAAATGGTCTTATTATTATTATTACCACTTGAAGGCATCAAAACTTCCTTAAGAAAATTGTTAATATTCAGCTTTTTTATAGCTTTATAAATATGTAGTAGTTTATCTTGAATTTTGATGATGGTCCATTTCAACCCTTTACTCAGCTTAAGAGAGATTAATTCTACTTCAAAGAAGATCATTGAGAAATACCATTAAATGAATAGTTCCTTAATGCTGCTCTAGAGAAAGAAAGATGATTTCAGATGGCAGGAAAATATTTGTCCTTTAGTCTTCCGTTAAGAATTCAAAACATTCATTCATTTTACCACCATACACCATTTTGTACGCAACTTCTAAAGCTGCAGAACACTGCTACACTAAGGAGTGTTCCAGAGGCAACTGTGGTGTATTTCTCACAAAACTGTATGATGTAGAGGTTATTCCATAATATACTAAGTACATGACTTAAGTTTTTTGCAACCAGCCTGATTTAAAAATTGTCCCACTTTGTAAGTAAGTAAACTTCTACTTGTCAGACCACCATTTAGACATTATGGCCATAGCATTCTCGGATGACATGGGAAACATTTTCTTTTCTTAGATATACTCTAACTTGCTGGCTCAGTAACATAAACAATTTATAATGAAATAATAGACTAACAATCTTCATTTTATTGTTTGTTTTTATAGGGTTTTTTGTTTTTATTTTGTTTTGTTTTAACTTTTTATTGTGTAATATAACATATATAATAAGCAAAGAAAGAAAAAAAACAGTAGTTTTCAAAGCTCTCTTCAACAAGTAGTTACAGGACAGATCCCAAAGTTTGTCATGGGTTACCCCACCATCACCTCAGATTTTTACTTCTAGCTGCTCCAGAACATTGAAGGCTAGAAGGAATGAATATTTTTTTTATCATCACAATCAACTTTTTTTCTTTTTTGTGAAAAATAACATAAATACAAAAAAGCAATAAATTTCAAAGCACAGCACAACAATGAGCTGTAGAACAGATGTCAGAGTTTGGCATGGGTTTCATCTCCATTTACTTCTAGCTGCTCTGAGATAGTGGAGACTAAAAGGAATATCAATCTAACGATTCATCAATCATACTCATTTGTTAAACCCTTACCTTCTCTGTATAACTCTCCCGTCACCTTTACTCTTTCAATCACACTCTTTAGGGGTATTTGGGCTATGCCCATTCTAACTTATCCATGTTAGAAAGGACTATCAATAATATAGGGTAGAGAAATCGAATCAGGTGATAATTATTCATGATATTTTGAACTTTTCCAGTTATCTTAAAATCAAAAATGGTATTTTATTAATTCAGTTGTCTCCCTTGTGATATTAATATGCTAATCTCAAAGGACTTAAATATGAAGTGAAGGTATCTTTATGCTGCTTTTAAATATACTAGGTGATTTTATGCACTCCTCTCATCTCACCACCTTCTCTAAGCAGATGACTCTTGACCCTATCCTTCTGATAGGATACTTTTATCTGTCTCCTAAACTCCGGACCTCTATATTTTCAGTTGTCTGTTGGACCTGCCCAACTGATATTTCAAATTCAACAAAATCATAGCTATCTTCCCCCAACCATCCAAGAGCTATTCTCTTTTGTACCCTTAATAGTTCTGTTGGCTACCAAATTAAAAAGAGCATTCAAAACTTCACTGGCTTTCAAACTAAATTGTCATCTCAGTATGTATAGTGCAGTGGTTGAGCACATGGGTTTTGGTATCAGACTAAGCTCAGTTTGAACCACCACTCTGCCACTACTTGTGTGTTAATGGGAACGTTAATCAGCCTCTCTAAATCTTAATTTTAGACATCCCTAAGACAATGGGCATAATAGAGTCTATCCTATATGGCTGTATGTGGATAAAAAATAACAAATGCCAAGAAATTAGCACAGTCCCTGTATCCAATTAAGATCATCAGGGGTGCGAGGGTAGTTCAGTGGTAGAATTCTCACCATGCAGGAGACCTGGGTTCGATTCCCAGTCCATGCACTCCCCCCAAAACAAACAAACAAACAAAATTCAACAAATGGTGCTGCAATAACAGGATGCTCACATGGAAAAATGAAATGTGACCCCGCCATGTAGCATAAAAGAAAAGAAAAAAAAAAAGATCATCACCTTTCCTTTCTATACTATAATAATAGACTCCTTGAGGGTATCTCTGTTTACCATCTTCTTTTGCCCTAACCTCCACAACCAACACTGCTCCAAGATGAAGTTCCAGTTGCAGTATTCTCTTAATTAAAAGCCTCCTGGTTGCCAAGGGGAAACCATTCCTTATACTGAAGTACTGAAGTTGCCATCCATGCAATCCAAGGGCCAACCTTAGTAGCACTGGCTGACGTGCTGAACTGTGAAGTACCCAGCTTTAGATGTGTATTAGAGAATTAAAAGTTTTAACTGGAATCCATTCAAGCCTATAGGTCTAATTTACACTCTCTAGAAAATACAGAGACAAAAATAATAAACTAAAGAACACTGACAAATCAGACAAATCCAGATGGTACATCATGGGTAACTGGCCGGTCTATCTATTAACTCAGTGACATGAAAAAAAAAAAGAAGGGAGAAATGGAGGGACTGTTCTCCATTAAAAGGGGTTCAGGGGCTATAACAACAGATGCAGTGAAGATACTAGATTGGAGCCTGATTTTGACCAACCAACTCTGCAAACATTTGAGGGACAATCAGGAAATATTTAATATGGCCTGAATAATAGATAATCTAATAGAATTACTAATAATTCTTTTAATTTTGATAATGTCGTTTGTTTACATAGGAAACAGTTCTTACTTTTTTAGAAAAGTAAACAAAATCATTTGGGGGTAAAATCGTGATGTTGACAATTTACTTTAAAGTACTTCAGCATTGAAAACAAAAAAGTTAGAAAACAACACAATCTTTAGAACATTACCATTGCCTATAAAACTGGGATATTAAAATAGTAATATAATGTGAACCACATTTGCGATTAAAAAATTTTATTGCCACATTTAAAACGTAAAAAGAGACAGTTGAAATTAATTTTAGTAATGCATTTTATTTGGCTCAATATATCCAAGATATTATCATTTAAGCATGTAATCAATGTTCAAAATTTAGTGAGCTGGCTTACACACTTTCATATTAAATCCTCAAAGTCCATTGTATTTTATACAAACAGCACATCTGTTTGAAATAGACACATTTCAGGTGCTCAATAGCCACATGTGGCTAGGAACCATAGAATTAGACAGTGAAGACTATATAAGACAAATCAGTGAAAGGCAGATTCCTGAACCCTATTGCAGACCTATTAAATCAGAATCCCTATGGTGGAGTCTTTTTCTATTCTATCATGCCAGATGATTCTCACGAATGGGACTAATGACATTCCAACCATAAGCAGAGATTCCTATAAGAATTTTATTAATAGATGGTATAAAATAACTCCACATTTTTGTTTTCATAAATTGAGTGCTCAATGTTGACAAAAACAAATAAAAATAGTCCCTCATTTGTCCTTTGAGTCAAGGGCTCATGGTGGATCTTTGACCTTGACCTTGTCATATTGCGTGTAGTACAGTTCACAAGTGTCATCGCTAAACAGAAGAACAAAAAGCTAACAAGGTTGTGCTGTCATCAGCACCATCTTATACCAAAACTTTTCCATCAACTCAAATAAAAACTCCGCACAATTTTGTAAACCTAATTAACAGCACTGAATTATATGTCTAAATGTGGTTAAAGGGGAAACTTTAGGTTATGTCATTAGAATAAAATATTTTTAAAAACCATAAGACTACAATACAGTGAACCCTAATGTAAACCATTGACTATAGGGAATAATACAATTATTATAAAAATGTTCGTTCATCAATTGTAGCAAATGTACCACACTAACACAATATGTTAATAATGTGGTGGTATATAGGAACTCTATATACATGCATGATTTTTCTGTAAATATTCAACTTCTCTAATAAATATACATACACTTTTTAAAAAGCTAACAAAAGCACCAACTATTGGATAAAATAGCTCTGGTTCCCATGTTTTGTGGATATAAGCTTTTTTTCATCCCTGGAAAGGTTTGTTCCTAATGCTCTTACAAAAATTAGTCTTGATCAATGTAATGAAATCATCTTCCAAATTATTTCATTATGTTTCGTTACACTGAATTCAATTCCTGTGATGAAGAGCTATGCTGTGAGAGAAATGCCTGAAATTTATCCATGCTTTAATCATGTCCAACTTCTATGAAAAAACTACCAAATAGCTGCCCTAACCATAGAAATGTATTCAAATACCTCTAGAAATCTGAATACTATAAATATTATACAAATAGCAAAAAAAAAGTATTAGTTTTACTAAAAATATTCACTTAATGGTGTTTTAAGCCCTCTTACTATAAAAAATTGGTTCTAGAAAAAAAAACACCCTATTGTGGAACTGAACTGTACAGATAATTAAAAAATTAAATAGTCTTTTGTCTAAATCTGCTACTATAATACAACTAAAATACTTTTGTAAAATTTGGAAAATCATTATCAAAAGTTTACCGTAACATTTATGTCCCCTCCCCTGCCTCACCCACCCAGCACAATCCCTCCTTCAAAGATCCAGAGAAGGCATCTTTCTTATTTAATGTATCCTATTGTTTCCTTAATTAGAAACTTTGCAATAGTATTATTTTCTTTTAATTTAATGAAACTAAAGTCATTCACAAGATCCCTTAAAATAACCAAGAAAATCATACATTTAAGAGTTTGCAGTAAATGAGCTTGAGGGGATCAGGATGGGTGCTTTATTAAATTATGCGGTCATTTTTTCCCAATTTTCTCAAACACATCTATGACATGGGAGGAGAAAAGACAAAATTCCTTTTCTTAGATGGCTTGCATTCTTAGTAAAGGTCAGAGAGAATACAGACACAGGTAGCTATTATAAACTAGGAACGAATACAAGGAAAAAGAAGAAATGACCCATGACAAAATACAGATTTAAGACAGAGAGAAATAAAGAATCAATGACTGAAGTATAATCTCAAGTGGCAGAAAATGCTGGACTGATACAAATACAACTCTCCTCGCCCACCCTGTTCTCCAGTGACAGCATCTTTGTTTAGCAATTCACCAAATTCAGAAGTTTCCTTTCTGTCATAAACACTCAAACAATCATTTGCTTTGTATTCCACTTCTTGGAAAACTGACATTTTAGTAATTACTTTAAACGAATTTGTTAAGCTTAAGGTACCATATGTTCCCAATAATATTTACATTTTAGTTCTACTTCTGTACATCATTATTAAATTTCATTATTGGAGGGCAGGCTTATTTGGATTTCCTCAGAAATAAACCCAGAAACAAAGATCAAGTGCACACCATTATTTTGGAAAGATCCTAGGTAACAGTGATAGAGGATTGGGGAATTGAGGGGCAGAGAAGTGAAGGCAGTTAAAGGATGAGTTGTCAGACGATTTACCACTCAAAGTAAATAATGCTTAATCTGACCGGGAAACTCTGGGGGTCAAGGACAACACACCACAAAGTAGAGCAGGATCTGGGGTATTTATACATCAAGCGCCACCTGAGGGTTGCTCCTGAACCGGTGTTAATTCTCTAGCACCTTCAGTCTGCCACACGGTTGACAAACCTGACCTGGGTGCTCAGAGAAAGCCTCAGCAAAAGAAGTTCAGAAAGAACAGAACACAACAGAGTTGAGATTAAATCACCTTGTATTTAGATCAAGACTGTTTCAAATTGCTTCTGTTTCAAAAAAGAAAAAAACCTACATTAACTGAATTGCTCTAGCAGCTAGCATGTAATTTTCAAGACAATTTCAACTATTTATGTTTTCTATTTCTAAAGCATTTTACCCAATATTCTTAGGAATTGAATCACATAGTCTCCTTTCTACTCATCAAATCTTCAAATTAAAGAGATGCTTGACAAGAGAAAGGAAAAAACCTCCTAAGCCCTTTAATTATAGTTTCTATGTAGTTCTAGAAAGCAGTTTGGAACAAATTATTTTTTTTTAATTATATAATAATTTGGAGACAAAAGTTGTGCCAATATATCTAGAGGAATAAGAATTTGAAGCAATGTTTCACAAAATCATAGAATAAGTCTCTCATGAAGTTCTATCTAAGTCAAATGCTGAGCAAACATACAGTAGTTCCATAAAAACCCACTTTCTTTTCAAAATTCAAGACTCCATGCTTGATTTAGTTTATTAGTCATATCACAGATGTAAAGAAACAAAATTAAGTAAATAGTATTGATTCGTACAATTCCTAGCTTTTACGGTCAGTAGTTTTGTTATTTTCCTGTTTTCAACTTTTTTTTTTTTTTGATGAGTTGCATACTCGAAGTCATTATTGCTTCAGATGAAATTGCTTCAGAGCATTTCCTAAATTAAATTACACAATGTCTCTTACTCCTTTGATTCTTTTTGGTCATCTCTCAAAGGACAGTCAAAAAGTCTAATATGGAAAATCTCTCCACATCAATTTACCAAGGCAAGGATCTATTTAGAAATAAAATTCATATTATCTTTTGGGCCAGTTGGTCCTCATTCAAGCAAAATTATGGGAGAGAAATGTTTACTTCTAGTCCTATTCCAGTTTTTTTGTTGTTGTTGTTTTGTTTTGTTTCTTAAATAAACTTCTTGAAACAGAGGATCTCCTTACTCATTTCAGAATACCAGAAACTATGCTATACATCTTGAACCCTCACTAAGATGTTAACAGCTGTTAATGGCTTGATGTAATCAATTGTCATATTAGAAAAAGCACTGCATTTAGAATCAGAAGGTGCACTCATCATCTCACTTCACCACTTGCTGCCTTATCTTGACAAGATATTTCAAAATTTTCTGAACCCGTTTCAACAGTGTAGTTAAACATTATTGAACAGTTATTATGTACTATTATCCTTGGGACTAGGGATACAAAAATAATTGAAAAAGACATCGTCAATGCTCTCTGGTAGTTTTCCAATAGTGGATGAAACATACAAGTAAAAAGAAAAGAGATCATTTCAATGCAATGTCATATGTAGAGATATTTTCTTCAGTGAGGAAATGGAAATCTAATTGACCTTCAAGGATTTTTTCCCAAAAATTGTTGAGCTTTGACAAACTCTTACCTTGTCAGAAAAGGTAAGCTCCTTTTACTTTTATGTACTCTTTTTACTTTGGCTCATTAACCTTATTTGTCCTACTTTAAGATATGTGAAGTAGTTATGAAAGGAAATGCACACTAAAACATCCTTAGAGATTTTTCTGCTACTTTAGGAAAGATTTACAAGCTCTCTATTAATGAAGTCATTCACTGCCAAATTGGGTATGTGTTGGAAGTAACTGGATGAGAAGATCTTGCCCAAGCATTGAAAACAAACTGAAGGGACACCTGGTTCCTTGCTTATTTACAGGTGAGGAAATGGAGATTGGCAAGGTCCAATGGCTTGTCCAGAGCTACACAGCTAGTGAGTGTAGCAATATTCAAAGCCAGATCTCCTGACTCTTATTCACTGTTTTGACAAAGTCTTGGAGAATATCTATTGCATGCAAATCATTGCACAAAGCATTGCAGGGGATTCCAAGTTGCATGAGACAGGGTCTCTGCTCCTGGTTCAACGTGCTGCCAAATGTCAGCCGCCTTTTATGATGGAGATGAAGAATTAGCTGGGAGACACTTTCTCTACCTGAAGAGATGAAATGAAAAAAATAAAGAAGTCTGAATTAATATGAAATACACAGGGTGACATGAGTCCTCAGGGTTATGCAAGTCATGCACCGTCACACATTGGTCAAAGCAAATGAATAATCACACCCTGATCAGAGTAGTAGCCAGGTTGAGTCAGGATAAATGACCTGAACAGCACCTTTGATCTTAATCTTAGAGATAAAGAAGAGAGAAAAGCAGCAGAGAAACAGCTTTCCAAGCAAAAAAAAAAAATAAACCTAGAAAAGCCATTGTATGCTTCTTCGTACTTTCCAAGGAATGTGTATTTCCATAAATTAAGATGTGTAATCCACGTGTGCATGTTATGAATTTTGTCTGGTGCACCAGATGCTAAGGACCACAAATCCTATGAATAAAAATAAAGTGGTCTGAAGTCAAAGAATCCTTGACAGCATCACCCAGTCAAGATGGCCCATCATCATGCCAGTGGCATGCGGATGTCCACCCACTGGAGAAACTTGTTCTTCCCCAGGCTCCCAACAGGATAAAATCGTCCCATCAACAAATAATTAGGTTTCATCGTGTAGGCCTCTATTTCCATGCGTTGCCTTTACAGAACCTAACAAATGGAACTGCATTAAAAATAGTATCAAAATTAACTCTCCTATTGGAAAAAAAGATATGAAAAGAATATAATAATCTCTGTGAATGCTTTGTTAACATGCTTATTGAATTTTTCCTCGATAATTCACTGGGTTCAGCTATCAGATATAGTTGTTGTGAGTGTCTAAGGAATAGCTACGCCTTACCAACCAGAAATCCAAACTGAAAGATGTGTTTACTGTTCCTGGTATTTCTGGCTATTAGAATCACTATAAAAAACTTCCCCTCTAATTTCAGGAGACAAAGAAAAGACCTCTGCTGTCCTTTTTAGTATAGGGACGTGTACATACCAGACTGCTGATGTGCCATTGGTTTCTTCAGAAACTATCAATTTTGGAGTTGCCATTTTGCTTCCTTTTCTCCCTACATCTTATTTTGGAAATGAAGATTGATCACTTCACCAGCACAAGTTGCCAAATTTCATTATGATAAAATGCAACAAAAATAACAAAACACCCTAGCCAGAGCCTTGATGAATGCCAGTAAATGTACATGGGTCCCTTTAAACATAGGGGAAGCCAACGTCTACTGAATACCATCTGAAGTGTGAGAAAATAGCCCAATAGAGATGTTATGCTTACGTGTGTGCTATATCTTATGTAAATTCCTCCTTTTGCAGTCACTGCCAGGTAGGGTATTAATATACCTGTCCGCTCTTCTAAAGAAACTTGTACTTGAAGGAGGAAAATAAGCATAATTTGGCTTTGTAGAAATACTCAAAGTGAATCCTTCCATTACACAAATGGAAAGATTATAATAATATTAATCTGTTTTTTTAAAACCCTCTGATTAATGCCTTCATTGTCCCTTTGAGCAACAAAAGGTGAAAGGGAGGCTATTTTAGGCCTCTGTGGAAGAAAAAACATGTACCTGCAGTAAGGCAGCCAGGCTTCTAAGCTGCAGCCAAAGTCATCTCCAGTTGTAGAGGTCTTTCTAGGTAACTAATGCCCAGGAAAAGGGTTGTAGAAATGGGGTTACAGTTTAGGCTACAAAAGCTCAGTGCAGTTCTATGAGGCTCATCAAATTCAGTGAATATATTTGGGCTGTAAATTCTATACCAACAGATTGTAGCAACATTTCCATCTATTCATGCAAATCTCTGATGAAATCAAAGAACAAGTGCACATTCTTTGTTCATTTTTTGGATTTGGAAGATTTTATGACTTTAATTTTTTGTTTAAGCTGGAGTTTTAGGGGAACTTCCTATGAGTTCAGCTGTTGGTCAAGCTCCAGCTGAAACAAGCTGAACTGGGCTCTCTTTCCTAATATGTTTAGTTCCTCAGATTAGATACATTATGTTCATGCAGAAACTGTGAGAAAAGGGCATGAGTGGTTAACCACAAAGCAGATTGGGTAAATTACCATAATGCAAGGTTACTAAGCAGCGTTCAGAGGTGCCTGAACCCTACGGTCCCCTATATCTGGCTTTTCTCTCTACTTTATGACAAGGACACTGCAAATAACTCAGGCTACAACAGGAGCAATCAGCCAGGTCTGAATGCCTTCTTTAATGTTCTAGGCAAATCCAGTGTGTGGAGGAGACAGGAGCTTTTCTGATCACCCAGTGCTACTCTTGCCTCAACAACTTATAGTGCTCATGTAAAACCCCCTAATATTAATTACAGTTTTTATTCAACCTGAAATGTGGGGATAGCATAATGCAAGGGAGCCAGACAGACTAGATTTGAATTCTGGATACAACCACTTTCTTCCTAGCTGTGCAGCTTCAAGAAAGGTACTTAAACTTTCAGAGCTTCCATTTTCTCACTTGCAATTCAATTCAGTTCAGCACAATTCCGTAAGTTTTTATGAAATAACACACACTGTGACAGACATGGGGGAATATAAACCACAGAATTGTCTGGTCTAGGCTTGGCAAGTTGGAAGGAGGCACAGAAGTGGCACAGGTGGCTGCAGAACTCTCATAGCATATTCAGAGGGTTTGGCGGCGAGTTCCCTGGGTACCATGATTTTCTAAGGCCCAGGACAATTTTGCTGCTGAAAACCCACAAAGGACCATGAGGCAACAATTCACGTGTCATTTTTCCCAGCCCTGGGGAGACTTAGTCCTCCAGCTGCCTCTGTCCCCGAGCAGCTCACGGAACTAACCCACACACCCAAGAGGAAGCTTGCCAGAAGCTCCTCCCAAGTTTGGAAAAACTCAAACCTGTACCCCTCCTCTCTTTTCAGTCGATGAAAGGAGAGAGGGAACCTGAGGGAGAGGGAACTTGGCACGTGTTTTGGTTTCCTAGTCTGCTCAGGCAAATAACATGTAATGAGTCCGGTTAAACAATGGGAATTTAATTGCTTTCTGTTTTAACTCTAAAACAAAGTCCAAATCAAGGCATCATCAAGGCAATGCTTTATCCCCAAAGACTGCAGCCTTCTAGGGCTGGGTGCTGGCACTCCTTGATCCTTAGCTTGTCACATGGCAAGGCACATGTGGCCTCTTCTGTCCTCTCCCTTCTCTTCCAGGTTCTGATGATCTCAGCTTCTTACTTCCTGTGGTTTTCTCTTTGTCTGAATTTCACTTCACTTATAAAGGATTCCAGTAATACGATTAAGACCCACCCGGACTGAGATAGGCCACACCTTCTTAACTGAAGTAACCTCATCAAAAGATCCTACTTACCATGGATTCAGACGTGCAGGAATGGATTAGATTTAAGAGCATGTTTTTCTAGGGTACAAGCACCACAGCAAGTAAACACTGGGGATCCATAGAACAATCTTCCTTTTAGTAAGCTAAGCAGGGAAGCCCAGCAAAATTTCCCAGAAAGAGAAAGACAAGTGGGAAGAAGAGCATATTATACAGGCAGGCAAGGGCCCCCGGTTTGATGCTTCTGCCAATAGCCCACTGTGGGACACTGAGGCACCATCTCCTTATTTGCCGAAACAAAGTGTTGAACCAGATTATTGTTCCCCAAACTATGTCACTTCCTTGCCCGCCACCACCTCCCAACAAATAATCATTCTAACATGTGTTCCTTCCAAACAGAACACTGACAAGTCTATATATATAGGCCCTGGGGTTTTGCCTGTTGGAGAGGAGACCATTGACAGCAAAATCATTACCAGCCCTGCCAGATACACAGACAGCTATACTCTGGCATGAGAAAAAAAAAAATTGTCTCCTGCTATTTCTTCTTGCTAAAATGGAACAAGAAATTCGATTGCCCAAAACTTTGACAAGAAAAAAAACACATTCCTTTGGAATTAGGCCCCTCTCCCTTCGCCAGGCCTGTCACAGGGACCTTGTCACATGCTCATTCTACGGGAATGGACCAGAGGACCCCTTGGAGAGTCTGGGGGCCACGTGCACAATGGAGTTGGGGCAGTTATGATGGCCTCATTCAGCGCTCTGCTGATAGAAAGTCATTTCTGAAATAGTAAATTACCTCGAAGCAGGCAATACAGATATTCTGTGGTGGTGACTGGGATCCTGGCAATGATCTCATTGTCCTCTTGGGTGTTATGTGATCGCAGGACTTTTTAAGTAAAGAAGCCAAGGCCTGAATGGAGGGAGGGTTGTTCCACCCACACCTGAGAGCCCTGGACCGGAAAACATCATGAGAATCAGAGGCAAGGAGCAAACAGGTAGTGGCCAGGCACTCACCTGGGTTCAAACCCTGGTTTGGCCTCTGTAGGCTTTTGGACAAATTGTTTTCACCCTTCGTGCCTTGATTTCCCCATCTAGAATTCCTACCTCCCAGGATTATTGGGAGGGCAACAATTGTTAAGGCTCTTCACAAATATCCTGGTATTTTTCTCCTTCTCTACACGTAAGGATAGTACACCCCACCCATCTTCCTAAAAAGGAAGTATGGCCACGTGACTTGGTTTGCTTATGAAACGTAAGCAAAAGCAGCAGAATGTGTCACTCCTGCGCAGAAGCTTTAGAAATTTTTTTTTTTTTTTTTTTTTTTTTTTTTTTTTTGCAACTTGCTAGTCTCTCTTTCTCTCATATAGAAATTGGGAAGTTTTCAGATAGTGACTGCTCTGTCAGCCTGAGACCCGACTCCCACCTGACTTGGTTATGTCACATGAAATTTATTATTTTTGTCCACAGACATTTTGGGGATATTATACAGCAGCATAACCTAGTCCAAGCATTCTTAACAGAGGCAATATTGTCCCTCCCTGGGGAGGGTGTGTATGAAACAATATGCATTGGTCTGTGATTTAAACACCACATAATATAAACAGGAACACAGATACCTGATATGTTTGTGGTATTAAAATTTCATGGGAGGAGGCATCAGCAGGGGGCAGGGACACACAACCTGAACTATGGATGCTCTTTCAGCCTACAGTGTCTCATATTCATTCTTTTTTTTTTTTTTTAATTTGCATATGGGCAGGAGGCACCAGGGATCAAACTCCAGACCTCCAGCACGGCAGGTCGGAGCTCTGCCTGCTGAGCCACGGCAGCCGCCCTCATATTCATTCTTAAGGAACTGAGAACTTAATATTCCAAAATGTCAAAAAGACCATCTTATGCCCCACCCCCACATCAGCTCCTGCAACACAAATGCCCAGAACATCAGGGTTTGTGAGATATAATCCATACAATTGTCTCACCCACAACCACTACAGGCTGGGGACAGAACCCGGGCCCCCACAGCCAGTCACAGACAGCATCCGCTGGTGTTATGATTCCAGAACCCCCAAAGCCACCATATAAGCTGCTGACACCCTACATGAGGTACAGTAGAAGAGTTTGGTACCAAGCAAAGGCTTCTAACCCTGACCTAAACTTGCAGGATAATGGCAAGATTATTGTTGGCATGTGGAGAGATGGAGAGATACAATATTTAAATGAATGCAAAACAGAAAAGATAGAGTACAATGAATTTATGAAGGCCTATCATAATTCCCTCACAGACCTTGCTTACATAAATGCAAAAAGTCAAGCCAATGTTATCTACAAACTACTCCCAAATGGTTCAGTGAATAAGTGTATGTGTGTGTGTGCGCATGTGTGTATGTAAGCAAATGGGACAAAATGTCAACAATTTTGTCAATAATTGGTGAATCTGGGTAAAGGTTGGAGTTCTTTGTATTTCTTGCAACTTTTTGTAAATGTGATATTATATCGAAATAAAGTTTTTTAAAATGTCAAAAAAAATTTTTTAAAAAAGTCACGCCAAAGCTGCTTAAGAGGAGGAAAGTCGACAGAGAAAGTCTCTCATAGAGGAAGGAGAACCTTGCATGAGCATTCAGCCTGCTGAAGATCCAAATGAATACCATGGTGGCTTTTCAGTGAAGCATACAGCCATCGCCAATTTCCAGAGAAACCACCGTCTCATCAGTGAAATCCTTAGTGAGAGTGTGGTGCCAGATGTTTGGGCATTTGTCACACCAGTTAGGATGTAGGTCCTTCAACGATTGGTCCAGTCCTTCATGATTAACCAGTGAAAAAAGAAGCTGCACTTCAAATAGAGGAGTGACACCAGGAAAAGACAAGAAAATTCCTGGAAAGCAGATTCATTTAACAATGAACTTTAAAAGGTTGTGTGGTTTGAAGGTCAAAGTGGATATGGAGAAAATTGCAGTTGAAATTGCACAGGAAAATTCACAAAAGGCAGGAGGAAAGGGAGAAAGAGGCAGTAGAACGAGCTGAACACAGTCAGACAGTGCTGTTCCTGAAGAAGAGCAGACCTAACTAATAAATTCAAAGGAAAGAAGGAAAATGAGAGAAACGCAGTGGAGACAGGGGAGACACACCTTGAAGAAACAACAGAAAGCCAGCAGAATGGTGAAGAAGGCACATCTACTGAGGATAAGCAATGTGCCGGAAGGGGTCGACAATATGGCAGAAGAAGGAACCAGTGCAACGGGGGCAAGGGAGCCACCAACCGAGCCCATGCCTGAAGATGAGAAAGAGAATAAGTGTTGCCTTGTTTTATGTGTTCTAAACACTTTTTTAAATGAAATAATGTTTTTGGAGTTTTAATGGTATTATGTGGTTTGTATATTAATTTTTTCTTGTTCGTATCACTCTACCAAAGGCTTTTGGGTCATGTAACCTCATGGGCTTAGCAGCACAGTCACCTTTCCTAAGCAATTGTGAAAACTGCTCTTCTCTTTGAATCCTGTTTCTAGTCCTCAACTGCTGAAATGCTCAGAATTTAGATTAGTTGAGAAAATGTCCATATTTTTTAGAGAATTATCTCTTGATGTTGCAGAACTCTTCCCATTGCCTTCCTACAGCTCAATCCGGGTCTTACCAAAGCCTGGCTTTAAACCTTTCCAACCCCCATCGACAGCATCCTGAAAGTCCCCTGTGTCAGTTTGCAAGCTGCTGAAATGCGATATACCAGAATTGGAGTAACTTTTACAAAAGAGGAATGTAATAAGTTACAAGTTTACAATTCTAAGGAAGTGAAAGTGTCCAGGTTAAGGTGCCAACAAGAGGTTACCTTCACTCAAGAGAGTGGCATCTGCTGGTCTCTTGCTCCTGGGATCTGTTGCTTTCAGTCTGTTCCTGTGGAGATTTCTCACTTTACCTCTCCAGGACTGGTTTTCATCTCTTGGCTTCCCTTGTCTCTCTCCAGGTTCTGGTTTGCTTAACATCTCATAGCAACATCTGCTGGGCTTCAAGCATCTCCAAACATCCATGTCTGTTCTCCACATATCCGTCCCTCTGTCATCTCTGCTATGACATTCCTGTTGGCGCTGAGGCTTCTGTCATTTCTCTAGGCTCTGTCCTTTCTGTCATTTCTCTTGTTTCTGTCACCTCTGTCATTTCTGATGTTTCTCAAAAATGTTTCCTCTTTTAAAGTCTCTAGTAATCTAATCAAGAACCACCTGGAACGTGTGGAGCACATCTCCATCTAATCAAAACTAGATGGGTTAAAAAAAAAAAAAAAGAAATTCTTAAAAAGTAGATAGGTGTGTCAAATCTCCATGGAGTTAATCTAATCAAAGCTTTCCACCCTACAATATTGAATTAGGATTAGAAGAAATGGCTGCCTCCACAGGACTTGATCAGGATTTAAAAAATGGCTTTTCTAGGGTATATAACAGTACTTTCAAACCAGCACATCCCTGTTTCTGTTAAATCCTACAAAGAGTAGCTACTTGAAAAAGTAATCAAATGTAAGTATTTGTTCATTCCTGTTTTCTATTTTTCATAAGAAATTGAGTGTGGCCCTCAACTATATTTGGATTGGACTGATCCTGAAATGGTTGCTTTCACCATAGTTACACTTATTACTAGTTTATAAAACAGCTTAAAGTAAGCACAGTACATATATTTTATCTATACTGTTTTTTGTTATAATTAATATAGGGTACATTCTGGTAAATTCCTCTTTATTTTACTAAAAATATATACTTTTTTTTCACCAAGTTTTCCAAAGACAGAATAGATCACAAAACTTAAGGATTTGAATATTCTTGTAATGGAATAAATAGTTTCGAAATGTTAAGTCCATTACAGAAGAAAAACAGCTGAGAATTAAGTTCATCCACTTAAAATTACTTTATGATAATCAAAACACTCAAAACCTCAAGGCTCAGGATCACACAGTCAAAGCCTACATTTTTGGTAAACTCTTAGTAGTCTTGGAGACTAAAAGCAAGACAGCTTTTTACATGTATTCTTCCAAAAACTAGAATATATTTTTACTGAAAAATGATATATCTAATGGTATATATTTTTAAAAGTCCAAATGTAATAAAAATGAAAAAAATATATCATGGAGGGTGTGACATCATCAACATAACAATGTAAGACTTCCCCTCAGAATCAACTAATAAAAGGACAAATCCCACTTGGTTGGAAATGAGGAGGACAAGAGAGACTGGAGACGGATTCCACGGATTCCACAAATGCAGGCAGGAGATTTTCATCCCAGACCCACCAGTCTGGATTCTTCCTTCTCATTCCATCCTGTGCAATGTAGGAGTCACACAGAGGCAGTGTGGCCTGGGTCCTCCTACCACAGACCACAGAGCCACTCATGGCAGCAAATTATAACCCCAGGCATATCCAGGCACAAGGACCTAAGTCCACAGAGACCCAAAGCTGAATACAAATAGCAGTGGAGTGAGGCATACAAAAATGCCCCCAGGAAAAGAAGAAAGAGAGAGAGAGAGAACATGTCAGAAATGTCAGAAAATGCACACATTTAATCCAGTTTTTTGGACCACCTAAATGCAAAATGGATCTTTCTGAGTGGATCCCATTTGGCTCCCAGGATGGGATATCCAATCAGAGTAGAAACTGGAGGCAGAAAACCGTGTCTCATTCTCTCTCTCTCTCTCTCTCTCTCTCTCTCTCACGCGCGCACAAAGCAGAAAACTGAACTGCTGTAAGACAGAACAGGACCCAGAACTGAAAAGTGTAACAAAGAGGGAACACTGAGTAAGCAAAAAAATTTTAATAAATTATAGCGCTGATAAGAAAATACTATGCAAAAAATAAACAGAACAGATCAAGATTCCTGGAGAAGGAACATGGGAAAGAAGTTTTCTCCTCTAGGTAAAATAATTGCATATGAAAGGGCAACATTAAAAATTATGCCATATCGGTATGTATAATCTTTTTTTCTCTATTATCGTTTTATTTCTTTTTCTGATGTCTTTTTATTTCTTTTTCTAAATCGATGCAAATGTTCTAAGAAATGATGAATATGCAACTAGGTGATAATATTAAGAATTACTGATTGTATATGTAGAATGGAATGATATCTTAATGTTCTTTTGTTAAGTTTTTTAATTAATAAAAAAGTTTATAAAAAATTATGCCATATCCAAAGCAAGAATCAGGTGCAAAAGAAATAAGAAAGTATGAACAATTAAATATGGGCTGCTCAAAAGGTACAGAATAAGTTGAACCAAGTATCAAAAAGAGCTTAACATGAAACCAATCAACAATAAACCCCTAGGCAAGAGGGAGATACTGACCTTCAGAGTTGATGCATCAAAATAATCAAATGCCCAGTCATCAGCAAAAAATGACAAGCCATACCAAGAAAGGAAGAAATGCCTCAGTCAAGATGACAAATTAAAATTTCAGGGCAGATACAGAATTTTTTTCCGTTCTACATATATAATCAGTAATTCACAATATCATCACATAGTTGCATATTCATCATTATGATCATTTCTTAGAACATTTGCATCAATTCAGAAAAAGAAATAAAAAGACAACAGAAAAAAATTCATACATACCATACTTCTTACCCCTTCCCTCCACTGATCACCAGCATTTCAATCTATTAAATTTATTTTAACATTTGTTCCCCCTAGTATTTATTTATTTTTAACCCATATGTTTTACTTGTCCGTTGATAAGGTAGACAAAAAGGAGCATCAGACACAAGGCTCTCACAACCACACAGTCACACTGTGACAGCCATATCATCATACAATTATCTTCAAGAAACATGGCCATCAGAGCACAGCTCCACATTTTCAGGCAGTTCCCTCCAGCCTCTCCATTACAACTTGACTAACAAGGTGACATCTATTTAATGTGTAAGAATAACCTCCAAGATAACCTCTCGACACTGTTTGGAATCTCTCAGCCACTGACACTTTATTTTGTCTCAATTTGTTCTTCCCCCTTTTGGTCGAGAAGATTTTCTCAATCCTTTGATGCTGAGTTCCAGCTTATTCTAGGATTTCTGTACCACGTTGCCAGGAAGGTCCACACACCTGGGAGTCATGTCCCATATAGAGAGGGGGAGAGCAGTGAGTTTGCTTGCTCTGTTGGCCAAGAGAGAGAGTCCACAACAGATATGGAATTTGGAACAACTAATCAGAGTTCAAACAAATCTACTAAATCAATTGGAGATGAAGGAAAATATGGATAGAAATAAATTAATGGTGGATGTAGAGCTAGAGGATATTAGGAAAACAATGCATGGGCATAAAAAATTTCAAAAGTTTAGAAAGAAACAAAACAGAAATTATGGGAATAGAAGGCATAGTTAAAATATTCTAGAGGCATAGAACTGCAGAGATTAAAAATATGCTAGAGGCATATAACAGCAGATTTGAACAGGCAGAAGAAAGATTCAGTGAACTAGAAGACAGGGCAATCTAAATCATAGAGTCAGAAAATAGAGAAAAGAAGAGAAAAAATTAAGCAGCGTCTCAGGGACTTAGGTGACAGCAGGAAGCATACAAACATATGCATCATGGGTGTCCCAGGAGCAGAAAAGAAAGGAAAAGGGAGAAGAAAGATTCTTTGAGGAAATAATGGCTGAAAACTAACCAACTCTTACTAAAGACATAAATATACATGTCCAAGAAGCTCAACATCATACAAAAAGAATAAACCCTAATAGACCTACACAAGGGATATACTAATCACAATATCAAGTGCCAGTGATAAGGAGATAATTCCAAAAGCAACAGGAGAAAAGCAATTTATCACATACAAGGGATCCTCAATAAGACTAAGTGCCGATTTCTCATCAGAAAGCGCAGAGATCAGAAGGCAGCGTTGTGAATACTTAAGGTCCTGAAAGAGAAAAACTGTTAGCCAAAAATTCTCTATCTGGCAAAAATATCGTTCAAAAATGAGGAAGAGTTTAAAATATTTACAGTATCAAAAATTGAGAGAGTTCATCAACAAGAAACTTGCCCTACAAGAATTGCTATAGGGGGGCAGTGCAACAGTGGCTCAGTGGCAAAATTCTCACCTGCCATGATGGAGACCTGGGTTGGATTTCCGGCGCCTGTCCATCCCAGCCCCCCCAAAAAGGTAAGAATTGCTAAAGTGAGTTCTTCAGGTTGAAAAGAAAATACAGGAGAGTGGCTTGAATTAGTGTAAAGTAGTGAAGATCTTTAGTAAAAGTAACTAAAAGGGAAAACTTAAAATACAGTATTACTGTATCCTCAATATATAACTCTACTTATTATTCCTGTAAGAATACAATTGAACAAGAAAAAGCCTTATTTCCTGATAATGGACATGAAAATATGAAGAGGTAATGTGGAACAAAAACAACATAAAGATGGGGAAATAAAGGGATATGGGACAAGAGAACGTGTATGCTATTGACCATGAATTGGTATCTTTTCAAATGAGTAGGTTATAGATGTGGGTTGTATATACAAACCCCAGGGTGATCACAAAGTAAGTATTTTTAAAATGTACAGTAACAGAAATAAGAAAGGGATAAGTCAGACATATCACAAAGATCAACTATACAAAAAAGGAGACTGCAATAAAGAAAAAGAAAGATAAAGGATATGACTTATAAAAACCAAAGGACAAAATGGTCACAATAAGTACTGCCTTCACAGTAAAACTACTGAATGTTAAAGAGTTAAACTCCCCAATCAAAAGGCACAGATAGGCAAAATAGATAAAAATGCGCAATCCAACCATATGTTCTTTACAGGCAATCCATCTTATACCCAAAGACACAAATAAGTTGAAAGAAAGGATGGAAAAAGATAATGCACATAAACAGTTACCATGAAAGAGGTGGGATAGCTATATTATTATCAGACAAGATAGATTTTAATTCAAAAGCTGTTACATGAGACAAAGTAAGACACCATATACTAATAAAAGTGTCAATCCATGAAGAAGAAATAAGAATCATAAGTAGTTGTACACTTATACATGGTGCTCCAAAATACGAGGCAAAAACTGGCAAAATTGAAGGGAGAAATAGACACCTCTACAATACCAGTTGGATAATTCAATAGATAACTCTCATCAATTGATAGAACATCTACACAGACCATCAATAAGGAAATAGAATTTCTGGATAATATGATAAATAAACCAGAATTAACAGATATATACAGAACATTGCACCACAGTACAGCAGGATAGACATTCTTCCCAAGTAGTTATGGATCATTCTCCAGGGTAGACCACAAATTGGGTCAGAAAACAGCTCTCAACAATTTTTAAAAGTTTGGAAATGGGCAGGCCACGGTGGCTCAGTAGGCAGAGTTTTCGCCTGCCATGCTGAAAATCCGGGTTCAATTCCCGGTGCCTGCCTATGCAAAAAAATGTTTGGAATTATATGAAGCACTTTCTCTGATCATAATGGAATGAAGCTAGAAATTAACAACAAGCAGAAAATTAGAAAATTCACAAATATATGGAGGTTAAACAACACACTCAAACAATCAGTGGGTCAGAGAAGAAATTACAAGAAAAATCAGTAAATATCTTCAGGCTAATGAAAACAATAACATAACATATCAAAACTTATGGGATGCAGCAAAGGCAGTGCTGAGAGAAAAATTTATATAGTAAATACCCTAAAAAGGAGGAAAAAACTAAAATCAAATATCATACCTGAAGGAACTAGAAAAAGAACAACAAGCTAAACCCAAAGCAAGAGAAGGAAAGAAATAACAAAGATTAAAGCAGAAATGAAAGAAATTGAGAAATTAAAAAAAATAGAGAACATTAACAAAACCAAAAGTTAGTTCTTTGAAAAGATCAATAAAATTGTCAAACCTTTAGCTATACTGCCAAAGAAAAAAAAAGAGAGAAGACACAAATAAATAAAATCAGAAGACATTACTACTGACCCCATGGAAATAAAAAGGATCATAAGAGGATACTATAAACAACTGTATGTCAACAAAGTAGACGACCTAGACGAAATAGACAAATTCCTAGAAACACACAAACAACCAACATTGACTCTAGAAAAAATAGAAGAAGGAATCCTACTAAACTCATTCTATGAAGTCAACATTACCCTAATGCCAAGGCGAGGTAAAGATACAAAAAGAAAATAAAATTACAAAATAATTTCTCTTAAGAATATAGATACAAAAATCCTCAACAAAACATTAACAAAATGAATCCAACAGCACATTAAAAGAATTGTACACCATGATCAAGTGGGATCTATCCCACATATGCAAGGGTGGTGCAGCATAATAAAATCAATAAATTTAATACACCACATTAAGAAAACAAAAGGAAAAATGCATAGTCATTTCAAACAATGCAGAAAAGGTATTTGGACAAAATACAGCAACATTTCTTGATAAAAGCACTTGGAAAAATAGGAACAGAAGGAAACTTCCTCAACATGACAAAGGGCATATATGAAAAACACAACACTAACATCATACTCAATGGTGACTGAATGCTTTCCCTCTAAGATCTAGATCATGACAAGGATACCCACTCTCACCTCTGTTATCCAATATTGTACTGGAAGTTCATGCCAGAGCAATTAGGCAAGAAAAGGAATAAAAGCCTTCAAAATTGGAGAGGAATAAGTGAAACTTTCATTATCTTCAGAAGACATGTGAAAAGTCTACAACAATGCTTCTATAGCTAATAAATGAATTCAGCAAGTGGAAGCGTACAAGATCAATGCCCCAAAATCAGTGTGTTTCTATACACTATGTGTGTGTGTGTCTATGTACTAGTAATGCACAATCTGAGGAGGAAATCAAGAAAAAATTCCTTTTACAATAGCAAATAAAAAAGGTCAAATATCTAGGAATAAATTTGGCCAATGATTTTGTGGTGGATTGAAGCTGTTTGTACCTCAGAAAAACGTGTTCTTAGATATAATCCATTCCTTTGGGTGTAACTCATTGTAAATAGTATGTGTGGTGAGGTTACTTCAGTTAAGGTATGACCCACCTCCTTAGAATGGAAGTTAGTCCTATTTCTGTAATCCTTTCTAAACAGAATGAGTACAGAGAAAGAGAGGAAGCCATGGAAGCAAGAAGCTGAAAGCAATGGAACCAAGAGGAGAAGGGGGAGACTAGAAAATGCCGCCATTTGCCTTGTTATGTGGCAGAGGGGCCAAGGATCACTGGCAGCTGATCTTTGAGAAGAATGCATTGCCCTGATGATGCCTTGGTTTGGACAATTTCTCAACCACAAGCTGTAAACTAATAAATTCCCATTGTTTAAGCCACACTATTTCATGGTATCTGCTTTAAGCAACCTAGGAAACTAAAATATATGTAAAGGATGTATACACAAAAGCTACAAAACTTTGCTAAAATAAACCAAAGAACAGCTAAATAAATGGAAGGACATTCCATGCTTATGTATGGGAAGACTAAACATTGTTAAGATGTCAACCCTGCCCAAATGATTTACAGAATCAATGCAATCTTAATCAAAATTCTAACAGCCTATTTCTCAGAAAAATCAAACATCAAATTTATTTGGAAGGATAATGGGCTCCAAATAGCCAAAGCTATCTTGAAAAAAAAAAAAAGAACAGAGTTGAAGGACCCACATTTCCTGACTTCAAAGCACATTACAAAGCTACAGTGGTCAAAACAGCCTGGTGCTGGCACAAAGGTAGATACATAGATGAATAGAATTGAATTGAAAATTCAAAGATAGACCCTACATCTATAGCCATTTGATTTTTGACGAGGTTGCCAAGTCCACTCAGTTAGGAAAGAATAGTTTCTTCAACAAACGGTGCTGGGAGAACTACATATCCTTAATACAAAAGAATGAAGGAGAAGAAAAGGAAGCGACCAGGGTGTCAGTAGCTCAGGCTTGGGCTCTGGGAAGCCCCTGGATACGGTGGCAGTGGCCTTCATGCCAGGAGATTGGCATCAGTCTGCCTCAGCTTACAGCAAGGTGCCTATCTTCTCCCAGCACCTTGGAGAGGAGTCAGGTTGCCTGGTGAAGCTCTGTCCCTCTGTTTCATAGGCGAGCAGATGGGAGTAGGCAATTCAAGTTACTGTGAATCTGCTAAATCATGAAAACAGCTGTGGATCCAGCCAGACAGAAAGTGACTGTTGTGCTGCTATAACCAGCTTCTCTAGCCCTAAGGCCAAAGATAATTGTGTGAGTGGAACTGCCAGAGCAGGGAACTCTCCAGCTCCTTAATAGAAGAGATCCAGGGATATGATGTGGAGTTTGACCCACCCAAGGAAAGTACGCATGTCCCATCTGCTTGATGGCATTACAAGAAGCAGTGCAAATACCATGTGGCCATAGGTTCTGCAAAGCTTACATCATCAAATCAATAATGATGCAGGTCACAAATGCCTGGTTGACAAAGAACTACTGCTGTAAAATCAACTTTTTCCTCCCAATTTTGCAAAACAAGAGAGTCTTTCTCTGACCGTGAAGTGCCCAAATGAAGGCTGTTTGCACAAAATGAAACTGAGGCATCTAGAACACAAAGCCTAAATGAAGACTGTTTGCACAAAATGAAACTGAGGCGTTCTAGAAGAACACAAAGCACATAAGAGCAAATTCCATGCACATTCAGTACTTTGGGTTGCTGTCACAAGATGCAGAAGAATCACTTGGCACATCACTTACAGGAGGATGCCCAGTCACACATAAGAATATTGTCCCAGGATCTTCAAAAAATAAACCTGGCTTTAACCCCTATACCTCAATGTTAGACGCTTTCATATTCTGCCTATCTGTCTGGAGTTCCCTTTGGGTGGGACCCAGAGCTCTAGAATTTCCAAGTAAGCATCCAGCAGTTTTTAGGGTCAACTTGTAAGCAAGAGTAGCAGATCTGGTAACTAATTGCTAAAAATACTCAGAACGTGTATGTAGGTGAGGTCAAAAAACTATTAGAACCTTTGAGGGAAAAGTTGCTGAAACAGAAGCCCAGCAGTGCAATGGGATTTACACCTGGAAGATTGGCAACTTTGGGATGAACCTGAAATTTCAAGAAGAGAAACCTGTTGTCATTCATAGCCCTGGATTCCACACTGTCAAACCCAGCTACAAGCTGTGCATGCACCTGCATCTTCAGTTACCAGCTGCTCAACACTGTGCAAACTATATAACCCTCTTTGTCCACACAATGCAAGGTGGTTATGATAGCCGTCTCTTTTGGCCCTTCCAGGATACAACATACCTTACAATTCCTGATTGCTCTGAAGAAACTATAAGGCAAAACCATGAAGAGATAGTGATGTCAAACCAGGGTTTCTTGCCTTCCAGCAACCCACAATCCCACGGAACCCTAAATGTTTCAGCTGTGTGAGTTTTATGCGTCTGGAAGTCCTAAGACAAAGAACCTTCATTAAGGATGATTCTTTACTAGTACACTGTGAGGTCTCTACCCACTTTGCTGTGGTAGCCATCAGAGAGAGAGCTTTCAGCCACAAAGTACCACTGCAGGGGTATAGCATCCCCTGACTTCTCCATAAAACTGTATGTAGAAAGCAGTACCTTTTCTTGCCCTGTTCTCATTAATAATGTACAAACAAACAAACAAAAAACAGTGGGGAAGACATAATTTTCACCGGTGAATGCTTTTAAAGAGGTCACTCATCACTTCTTCCTATAATGAGTATCACAGGAATATCAGAAATAGCTTTTTCTGTGGAACCTATATGCTTCATTCTTTCTCAGAAATACATCAGAAGTGCCTTTGTCATGTTGAAGCTATTTTGTCAATTAGTATACTCTTTGTTGTACTTTCATGGCTTTTGGCTCAGTGTGTTTTAGTGTCAAAAAGCCCAGAGTTAGAATTCTAAAGCTCAAACCTTTCTTCTTCCCAAGTAAGGATTTTTCTGAAAACATAAGACTTAATTTTATATTATATGTAATGTATTAAACTTGAGAATCATGACCACCTTGTGTTGGTGCCATGCCAGAGAGAAAAACTATTACTGTAGAATCAATTTCTCATTTTATTTGACCTCCTGTTGATCTCAAAGGCTTTGAACCATAATCCTTGGAAAGTTTAAGTTCTCATTCACCCTTACCCTTCTTCCCAGGGTGTTCTAGTCAAAGTTTCCAGAATACAACACATCAGCGGTGGAATGGCTGTTAATAAAGGGGGATTTATTTATTTAAAAATATATAGTTCTTCAGAGGAAAGGCAGCTAACTTTCATCTGAGGTTCTCTCTTACACAGGAAGTCTCTGCTGGCTTCTCTCCAGGCTTGTGGGTTCCAGCAGCTTTCCCTGGGGTGATTCCTTTCTGCATCTCCAAGATGGAGATGCATCTGGACTGAACTGCGCGTGCTGAGAAGTATACTGAGCTGCTTGGGCTGTGCTGCATTGAGTTCTCTCTTTTAAGTTTTCCATGAGTTAAATTAAACATCACTCATTCTGGAAGGCACTCCCCTTGGAGACTGCAGATGTCATCAGTCATAGATAAGTTTCACAAGCTAATGATTCAAATCCATAGCAACAGAACTAGGCACCATCACCTGGCCAAGCTGACACCTGAACCTAACTACCACACAGAGTGTTATTAAGGATATTCAGGGACTAGTTTAAACCCTAAATATAATGTCACTTACTTAGTGTGAACATATTGTCTGTTGAATAATACTTATTGTTTCATTCTGCCTTGCTTACATATTTCCTTGAGGCCATGAAATTGCATCTTCTCCAGAGACTGCAATGCTGAGAACCATGTGAATACCACTTGCCTAGTGTTGTGCTATATATCCCTTTTTTTTCTACTCACTGCAGAGTGAGTAGAACTTTGCAACTCTGTATATGAGTTCTATTCCTTAATGTTTATATGATAAGAAGAAACATGCACCACACAATTACCAACAAAAAAATTAAGAATGACTCAAACAGTCAACCATGTGGCATCTCACTGGTGATAAAGAAGCTGTGTGAACCAGAAATTTTAGCTCTTGGAACATCCTCTGATTTAGTTCAATTATACACAGCAAAATCGATTCTCTGAAACAGAATTTCTTAATGCTTGGGATATCATTGGGGCATCTGAGAAGCCACCAAACTGAGATTGGAAGTCATAGTGGTTATATCATGACAGGTTGAGTAGGTTGTTTCAATCCAATAACTTCTGAGAATATTCCTGTGGAATGCATTAAATGGTTGTATTGGTCAGGGTTCTCTAGAGAAACATCCTGAAAATCATTCAGCACCATGTTCTAGGTAGGGAAACCTGCATTTCTATTCTTCTTATGATTATTTTTCAGGGAATAATTGTCAAATAATTATCAAGTTCCATTTCAAAAATAAATGGTTAAGCTGGTACAGAATGCTCATGAAAATTCCTCCTGAGAAGGACATAACTTTTTAATTCCTATGATTTGAGAACTCTAATTCATAAACTGGGAAAATAGATGTGTTGTGCAGGCTGCATGTTTGCACCAACCAAAACATGGTATCGATAGCACCGTAGAGTAAACACAACAGCAATGACATGCCATCTGCTCTGCCCTGAATGCGTCAGCCTTACCAGTGCTGGCCATGTCTAAACGTCATCTTATTGAGGAAGTTTCTGAATTTCCTTTGGTGGTTAAAGATAAAGTCAAAGGCTACAAGAAGACCAAAGAGGATGTTTTGCTTCTTAAGAAGCTTAAGGCTTGTAATGATATCAAAAAGATCAATGCCTCTCAGCAAATGAGCTGGCAAGGACAAAACAAGAAACTGTCATCGCATACTGCACAAGGGATCATGCATCAATTATAATGAGTACAACAGTATCATTGAAGCCCTCAGAAACATCTCTGCAGTTACTCTGCTTAATGTAAGCAAGTTGAACATTTTGAAACTTGCTCCTAGTGGGCTTATGAGACATTTCTGCATTTGGACTGAAAGTGCTGTCTGCACGTTCAGTGACCTGTATGGCACTTGGCGTAAAGCTGCCTCCCTCAAAAGGGACTACAACCTTCCTGTGCACAAGATGATGAATACAAACCCGCAGAATTTTGAAAATCCCAGAGATCCAAAGCAAGCTCAGAGGTGATCTTCCGAGCACCACGCAGATTCATCACAGGGTCCTAAAGAAGAATCCACTAAAAAACCTGAGAATCATGTTGAAACTAAACCCATATGCAAAGACTATGCACCAAAACACCATTCTTCACCAGGCCAGGAATCACCAGCTCAGGGTGGATAAAGCTGCAGCAGCACTAGAGGCCAAATCAATGAGAAGGGTTTCCAAGCAAAAAGACTGTAGTGGGGAAGAAAGGAAAAAGGTTTTGGGTATTAAGAAGCCACAGAAGCAGAAGCTTTTGGGAAAGGAGGCTGCAGCTACCAAGAATCTACCAGAAAAGAAACCTACCGACAGAAGAAAAGAAGATTGCTATTTAAATTCCTCATTCCATAAAACTCAAAATAATTTTGGACAACTTATTTTGAATCAAGACAGATCAAAGAGACAGTGAGGAAAAAAATAGTAAATGGAACTCTGTGACACCTAAGACCTAGAAATGGAGTGCTGCAGCCTGAGAAGATAGCATATTTATATACAATAATAGTCAAAATAACTGAAGAAGAGATCAGGCCTCCGTTAGAGATAAAAATGAAGCCAATCTGGCTGGGGCTAAAAATCAGAACACAGGTTAAAAGATGAAAGTGTATGTACTTTAGACCTCCACTTGCTATATGAGACCAAAGGCATACAACTTTATTATGTCTAGAACTTAAATTTTCTGTAACACATAACCTAAATCTTGTTTGGATAGCTCATTTAAACAACCCAAACTCCTGGAGTCCAGAATAGGAATGATGCCTTGTAATTCTGTTCAGCTTAATGTGATACCAGGATTCATCTCAGACTATGGTGGGCTAATAAAAAGTATTGGTAGAGTTCCTTGTGGGTCTAAAGGGGGAAAAATGTATACATATATATATATTTCATAGTTATATATATATAACTATGAAACTTTCCCTTTTGGGAAACTCCAGGAACCCTCTCAACCATTGGGGACTCACAAGAAAATAGACCAAGCCCTTGATTTTGGGGCTTGCCCTTAAGGAACTTATTTCTGTAGGGGAAAAACTAAGACTACCCGTAATAAGGCCTAAGAGTTGCTTCCAGGAACTGTGTTTTGCTTCTCAGATATGGCCTCTCTCTCTCTATGCCCAACTCTGCAAGTAAAATCATTACCCTGCCCCCTTCATGGGACATGACATTCAGGGGTGAAAGTCCCCCTGACAACCTGTGGTGTGGCTCTGGGGGATGAGTCTGGACCTGACAACATGGGATCGACAACACCTTCCTGATCAAACACGGGATCAACAACACCTTCCTGATCAAACATGGGATCGACAACAACTTCCAGATCAAAAGGGGGAAAAGTATAGTAAATAAGGCATCAGAGGCTAAGAGAGTTCAAACAGAGTCAAGAGGCTAGTCTGGATGCTACTCTTATGCAAGCTTCAATAGATATTGCTAATTGCCACAATTTGCTGAAACTCCAACCAATATCACTCCTGTTAATGCTTAAGAACACCAAGGGCTTGAACTAGGACTCTATAAAAGTTTCATGCACTAAAGTTTGCTTTCCTGGAACCTTAATTTCCAGAGGGTTCCTAGGCCAGATGAATCCTGAAATCCAGAGGGATCAGCCTCTCCAAGATTATCAGTTAATTACATCCCCCCTATACTTTAGTGTTGACACCCCTTCTCAATATGTAAGAGTCACAATGGACATTGCTTAAAGATCACTATACACTGGGAGAAGGATTAAAGGAGGAGGAGCTATAACACGGAAAATAGGATTTAACAAATGAGTACAACTGCTGAATATTGATGTTTGTTCTAGCCTCCAATGTTTTGGAGTAGCTAGAAGGAAAAACCTGAAATAGTGGAATGGTAACCCATAACAAACTCTGAAATTTGTTGAAGAGTACTTTGACAATTGCATTTTCTTTCTTTTCTTTGTGTACATGTTACATTTCACAATTAAAAAAACATTAAAAATAAATAGTAGTTTTTTTCTTTATATGGAAAAAGCCTGAAGAAAATATATTATTGTTATTTTTCATTTATTACATGATAAACAAGTACTTTATCAGATAAAAAAATTAAATATTACCACAAAACATTATCTCCCACACACACACACACAAATAAAATGGAAATGTATTTTAAAATTTCCTGGCCAAATTCCTTTTAAAAGCATGGCTGTGCATTAGATACTAAAAGAGTCTTTTCCTGCCTTGGTGAAACTCTTATTTTCTTCTAATTTATGAGTCCTGTTATCCAGGGAAAAATTTTTATGCCTAACTTATAACTTCTCATAGCTTTGGGTTTCTCATCTGTAATAAAATGAGTTGGAGTGGATGATTTTGAAGGTCCTCTCCAAATGTAAAATTATGTTTTAAGAAACTAAGTTCTATATAGTAAAACATTGACAATACTTATTAAAGGATTTTACCAATGGAAAGAAAAAAGAATGAAGAAAGACTCCTACCTCATACCATATACAAAAATTAATTCAAAATGAATCAAAGACCTAAATATAAGAACCAGGAACATAAAACTCCTAGAAGAAAGTGTAAGGAAGTATCTTCAGGACCTTGTATTAGATAATGGTTTCTTAGACTTTATACCCAATGCTCAAGCAACAAAAGAAAATATAGATAAATGGGACCTCCTCAAAATTAAAAACTTTTGTGCATCAAAGTAATTTATCCTGAAAATATAAAGACAACCCACTCAATGGGAGAAAATATTTGGAAATAGCATATGTGTTAAAGGTTTAATATCCAAAATATTTTTTAAACCTTAGAACTCAATAATAAAAAGACATACAACATAATTTAAAAATGGGCAAAAGTCTTGAGTAGACATTTCTCCAAAGAAGATACGCAAATGGCTAAAAAGCACATGAAAAGATGTTCAACATCTTTAGATATTAGGGGAAAAAAATCAAAACACGAGACACCATTTCCACAACCGCTGTATGGTAGTTAGATTCAGTTGTCAACTTGGCTAAGTGAAGGTGCCTAGTTCTATTGCGGTGGACATGAGCCAATGGTATGTGAACCTCACTTGCTATATGAGACCATCTAATTACATCTGCAGTCAGCTAGGAGGCGTGCCTGCTGCAATGAATGATGTTTGATTTAATTGGCTGGTGCTTAAATGAGAGAGCTCAACATAGCACAGTCTAAGCAGCTCAGCCTACCTCATCTCAGCATTCACAGCTCAGCCCAGGCCTTTGAAGATGCACAAAGGAATCACCCCAGGGAAAGTTGTTTGAACCCAGAGGCCTGGAGAGAAGGCCAACAGAGATCACCCTGTGCCTTCCCACATAGGAAAGAACCTCAGTTGAAAGTTAGCTGCCTTTCCTCTGAAGAATTATACCTTAACTAAATAAATCCCCTTTAATTGAAAGCCAATCCATCTCTGGTATGTTGCATTCTGGCAGCTAGCAAACTAGAACATGCTATAATGGCTATTATTAAAAAAAAAAAAAAATTACAAGTGTTGGACACGATGTGGAGAAATAGAAACACTCATTCATTGGTGGAAGGAATGTAAAATGTTGCAGCTGCTATGGAATGTTGGCAGTTCCTCAGAAAGCTAAGAATAGAATTACCATGTGACCCAGCAATCCCACTGCTAGGTATATACCCAAAAGAATTGAAGGCAGGATTTAAAGATACTTGCACACCAGTGTTCATAACTGCATTATTTGTAATTGCCAAAAGTTGGAAGGGACTCAGGTGTCCATCAATCAATGAATGCTTAAACAAAATGTGGTAGATAAACATGAAATATTATAAAAAGAAATGAAACCCTGATATACGTGACACCATGGATGAACCTTGAAGACATCATATCGAGTGAAATAAGCCAGACAAAAAAGGACAAATATTGTATGATCTTGCTGGTATGAAATAATTAGAATAAGCAAACTCACAGGGTCAAAATCTAGATTATAGATTTGGGGTTTGGGGTAGAGAATGCATAATTAACACTTAGATTAAACAGAATTTCTATTTGGGTGATTGTAAAGATTTGGTAATGGATGGTGGTGATGGTAGGTTAATTATATATGTGAATGTGGCTTAAAAGGGAAATGTTGGGCCATATATACATTACTAGAATAAAAATTAAAGGAAAAAACATAGGACTGTATGATACAATGAGGCCTATTGTAAACAATGAACCATAGTTAATAGTACAACTATAAAACGTTCTCTCATGAATTATAACAAATGTACCACACTAATGCAAAGTGTTACTAAAAGGGTAGTATATGGGAGCTCTGTATTTTATTTTATATGCATTAAGCATGATATTTCTGTAAACCTACAATTTCTCTAACAAAAAAATATTATCAATAAAAATATTTCATTGGGGAGGAGGACTTGTGAGGGCTCAGGGAAAAAAAAAATCTGAAAAGGTTCCTTAAGGGTGCAATAATGAAAAAAAAAAGATTATTAAGAAACACTGATGCCCATTTTGATTGATAGATTAGTATATGGATAAGAATCTGGCATAGAGTAGGTTGCTTATTTTTTCCTAAAAGAGATTTAGAGAAGTTCAATATATAATATACCATATACTTCACTTATTTTTCCTGTTTCTTGTTGCTTCTCTACTCCATGAAGACACAAAGTATTTATTGCTTTGTTAGTTGCTGAATCTAAAGTACCTACAATATCATATGGCACAGAGTTGGTGCCCACTAAATATTGGTTGAATGAATGAATTAATGACAAAGACAGAAATTATCCAAGTCTTCACAGAGCTTCCAAGTCTACGGGAGGGGCAGTCAGTCCCAAGAGTGTGTTGATGAGGATGGACCAGGGCACGGCTGGAGCACATACAAAAGGAAATTACCCCAGATATGAGATGACAAGGAAGCCTCCTGGGAGGAAAATGTATGTGAAGTGTGACATGGAAAATGAGAAGTTAGACATACACACAAAAAAAAGCAAAAGGCAAAGCTTGGAGTTGAAGTGAAATAAGAAGAGAAAATAGCTCTAACAAAAAGAATAATACAAAGATTGCAAAACTAGCAGCCAATGAGCTGGATTTCACCAACAAAGGTGTTTTGCTTGGTCATACTATTGACTCACATTTAAAAATCAGAATTTACAATAAAACTTGTATTTCTAGCTTCTCTTTAAAAACTCAAAACATTAAAGAAAATTGACTACCTTTCAATAACACTTGCTCTCAATTAGTTATTGCCTCCATCATGTACCCTGAAACTGATTATCAAATGCTATTTATAATGGTACCTATTCTGCTATTTATCTCTTTTTTCCCCACCTTTTCTTTTTTCTGGGAGGCAGTGCATGGTCCAGGGGTAGAACCCAGGTCTCCTGCAAGGAAGATCAGCATTCTACCACTGAAGTACCTGTCCACCCCTCTGTTTATTTACCTTTAAAAGGAGATAGGGAAAGAGATTGTTCAACTCAACAACAAAAAGACAGCCAACCCAATTACAAAATGGGCAAAAGACTTGAACAGACACTTCTCAGAAGAGGAAGTACAAATGGCCAAAAGGCACATGAAGAGATGCTCAACTTCCTTGGGTATTAGAGAAATGCAAATCAAAACCACAATGAGATATCATCTCACACCCAACAGAATAGCCATTATCAACAAAAGAGAAAATGACAAATGCTGGAGAGGATGTGGAGAAAGAGGCACACTAATCCACTGTTGGTGGGAATATCAAATGGTACAACCACTGTGGAAGGCAGTTTGGCGGTTCCTCGAAAAGCTAAATATAGAATTGCCATATGACCCGGTAATACCATTGCTAGGTATCTACTCAGAAGACATGAGGGTAAGGACACAAACGGACATTTGCACAACAATGTTTATACCAGCATTATTTACAATTGCAAAGAGATGGAAACAGCCAAAATGTCCATCAACAGATGAGTGGCTAAACAAACTGTGGTATATACGTATGATGGAATATTATGCAGCCATAAGACAGAATAAATTTATGAAGTATGTAGCAACATGGATGGACCTTAAGGACATTATGCTAAGTGAGATTAGCCAGAAACAAAAGGACAAATACTGTATGGTCTCACTGATATGAACTGACATTAGTGAATAAACTTGGAATATTTCCTAGGTAACAGAGACCATCAGGAGATAGAAATAGGGTAAGGTATTGGGTAATTGGAGCTGAAGGGATACAGACTGTGCAACAAGACTGAATGTAAAAACTCAGAAATGGAGAGCACAATACTACCTAACTGTAATACAATTATGTTAAAACACTGAATGAAGCTGAATGTGAGAATAATAGAGGGAGGAGGGCTGGGAGAACAAATGAAATCAGAAAGAAAGATAGATGATAAAGACTGAGATGGTATAATCTAGGAATGCCTACAGTGTATAATGATAGTCACTAAATGTACAAATTTAAAAAAT
This sequence comes from Myrmecophaga tridactyla, assembly GCA_004026745.1. Lineage (NCBI taxonomy): Eukaryota > Metazoa > Chordata > Mammalia > Pilosa > Myrmecophagidae > Myrmecophaga > Myrmecophaga tridactyla. Next base: position 3,088 of record PVIY010011273.1, on the reverse strand, counting down.
GTTTTTGCATGAGGAACAACAAAAGAATGTCAGTACTGTAGAGTGCTGAAAAGAGGTGGTAATTAATATTTTAAAATTTTACCTTATGTGTGAGACTACAGCAAAAAAAATGTTTGTTTGGTACAAAATTTATATTTTGACTAGTGCATTTCCTAATATAACTTATGTAGACAGCTTAATTAACGCCATAAGTACACGCAACCTTGAGTAGGGCATGAGATTTTGCTGGTTTGTCCAGACTGATGCCCAGATAAATCCCAGAGTGATTTGAACAGTGAATAAAAAAGTATTTGCAAAGTCTCCTTCAGGGAACGATGAGAAGGGGAAAATTCAACTTCCCCAAGTTGAATTATTGATATTCTCACAAGCAGTGCGGACAATCAAAGCTATAGGCTGAGCCCCCAATCTTGGGGTTTCTTCATATGAAACTTAACCCCACAAAAGATAGGTCGAGCCTACTTAAAATTAGGCCTAAGACTCACCCCCAAGAGAACCCCTTTTGTTGCTCAGATGTGGCCTCTCTCTCCAGCCAACACAACAAGCAAACTCACCACCCTCCCCCTGTCTATAGGACATGACTCCCAGGGGTGTGGACCTTCCTGGCAATGTGGGACAGAAATCTTGGAATGAGCTGAGACTCAGTATCAAGGGATTGAGAAAACCCCTAGAATGAGCTGAGACTCAGCATCAGGGGATTGAGAAAACCTTCTCCACCAAAAGAGGGAAGAGTGAAATGAGACAAAATAAAATGTCAATGGCTGACAGATTCCAAACAGAGTCAGAGGTTATCCTGGAGGTTATTCTTATGCATTAAATAGATATCACCTTGTTGGTCAAGATGTAGTGGAGAGGCTGGAGGGAATTACCTGAAAATGTGGAGCTGTGTTCCAGTAGCCATGTTTCTTGAAGCTGATTGTATAATGATATAGCTTTCACAATGTGACTGTGTGACTGTGAAAACCTTGTGTCTGATGCTCCCTTTATCTACCTTATCAACAGACGAGTAAAACATATGGAATAAAGATGAATAATAGGGGGAACAAATGTTAAAATAAATTTAGAGTGAAATGCTGGTGATCCTTCCCCACCGGAAGGGGTGGGGGGTATGGTATGTATGAATTTTTTTCTGTTTTCTTTTTATTTCTTTTTCTGAATAGATGCAAATGTTCCAAGAAATGATCATGATGATGAATATGCAACTATGCAATGATATTGTGAATTAGTGATTATATATGTAGAGCAGAATGATCAAAAAAAAAAAGGAGACAGGGAGGAAATGAATTATATAATAGGCACAATGAGAAAATGAAAGATTAATAGGACAACAAGCTTCGCAAGAAATGGAAACATGGGTTTATGTTTAGAAGCAAAGAACACACCTATAATTTAGTAAGTAAACAAGCTGTTTCACCAACTCCCAACTCCCTGAAGGCGTTTAAGGTTGACATCCTCCGAGAAGTCAATATAAACACTGAGAGGTGAAAGAGACTGGAGTACATGTAAGGAGTTAAAAATGCAGTGGCGGCCAAAACATAATGTGTAGCATGGGAAACCAAAGATCTAATAAGGTCCAAATCTTGCAAGTCTTTGCCATTTTAAGGGGTTTGAAATTTATCCAGAGAGGGATGAGGAGCTACTGAAGTGTTTTAAGGTCCTTTTCAACGTCCTTAAAACAGTTATACCCATCCTGGGCTATCTTCCTGCATATTGCTTATCAGGTAAGAAAAATAAATCTTTTATTTGTCATCATATGCATTCGGTACAGTGCATCTATCAGGAGACAGAATTGACAGAAATTAAGAGTTCTAGGAGGGATACCTACTTTGTGAGGTTATATTGAGTTCCTAACAGTATCCAAAGGAGAGGCAGGCAAAATGATTAATTCCCTCCCCTTTCTCTCTTCCTGTCCCTGGTTAGAAGTAAATATTCCGAGGTCACACACCAAAAATTCTGTTCTTCCTTTCACATTATTTACTTCACATGGTCTTTCTTTAACATTTATTTACTAATTATCATGTGAATGGCATGGAATCTTAAGCAATGCCCACACCAAGCATTTGATACTTTGTTATGAATGATTCATTAGCAACTTTCATCAATGTTTCAGCATTACCTAAGTATGTGAGGGAAAGGTAGTGTTTGTAGCAAAAGTTTTAAAACAAAACAATTTACTAATGCATTATTCAGGCTGTTGTACCTATTACATTTGCACTAGGAGAATCTTATCCCAGAATATATAGTCCATCTAGCAATTTGCTCAGTTTTGACTCAAAATTATGCTGAAAGCAGAAATGCACTTTATTCTGCTGGAAAAAAAAATGAAATTAACGCACAAAAGCAGTGAAAAGTAGTTAAGAATATGATAAAAATATATGTTTTTCTGATGGTAATAAAACAATTATATATCTATGTACATATTAAGGAAAGCAAGACAAAGAGAAGATTGGAGGAAATGTACCACAATGTGAGCGGAAATTATCACAGAATGGTATAGTTGCATGTGTTTTGCTATATTTCTGTATTTCCTGTGTTGGGCATGTATTGCTTTCATAATAAGAAAAAAAGTTATTTATTAGAAATGTTTTTGTTTGCTTGTTTTTCGTTTACAGCATTCCTTTGACTTGAGTTGACTTTGAGTTGTTTATTGCTCTTTAACTGTTGTTGGCAAGTCTGGAGTGGGTAGACATATATCCCTTCTTCACAAGAAGAATATGCAGAATGGGAGGAAATAGTATATTTTCTATACCAAAATGTGGATGAGAAAACACAGCCAAAGGAACAATAGCTAAACTATGGACAGAAGGCACCCAGCAATATTAACTTTACAAATTTATCTGGACACTTTGGGCTTCAACTGGTACACTTACTTTGCTAGTCCAAATCTATTACATACAATAAAACAGAGTTATGGTGTGAACAAACAAATGATGAGCAGAATTGGTGTTTTATACTGTCATTCTAAATGGAATATGAATCCTTTCACTAGCCAGGAAAATCTAGTTTGTAAGGAGTTGTATGGTTCCCTGAAAGCAGAGTTCATTCCTCACACTTGGGCAAAGCAATTCCGTTCAGTGAAATCCAACCCCTT
>PVIY010011272.1:0-65943 GCA_004026745.1 Myrmecophaga tridactyla | reverse complement strand
AAAGAAGCTTTGTACGGATTATTCGGCCTCCGTCTCAAGTCCTTTAGACCCCTTGCCTCACGGCAAGCAGACTCAGCTACCTAGGTTCCCACCCCGCGAGCTCGCCCTTCAACTTCACCCAGTGTTCCTGCGCCCCACCCGACTGAGGAAAGTCGCGGCAGCCATAAACTCAATTTTAAAAAAATGTTCTATGTGCTGTCATGGAAAGATCATAATATATTATCAAGAAAGAAAGGTAAGCTTCAGAATAGTATGTATCATATTATAACTTTTTCACAAGTGATAGATGTTTGTATGTATTCAAAAGGTAGTTTGGGAAAAGAAATGCAAAAGTAATAGCAGTGATTACCTTTGAGGATTGGGAGATGGAGTAACAAAGGCAGGAATTTTTTATTCTTTAATTTGTATATCTCTTCATCATTTCCATTCTTAACAACAAATATATGCTGCATTGTCATGTTATAAAAATAATGAAGCTGAGAAAAAGAGAGAGAAGTCATCCCTACCTACCTGGGATTTCTCTAGACAGGGTTCTGCTCCAGGGGCCCAACTGCACAGGAGACATTGCAAAGAATGCTGTGCAGTAGTCTGAAAACATCAGTGCACTGAATTGAAACAGCGTCTAGAAAGTTCAGATTTGGTTTTTTTTTACTTTCTAATGATTTTCTTTTGTCTTTGGAGCTTAGTTAAATATTCTAGTCAGACATAAAATACAAGTATTTAAAGCTGTTCACCGATATGCTTTTTCTGTTTGCGTCTACACTGGATCCTAAATCTACATCCTTTAAATAGGTACCGATACAGAAACTTGGCAGTTGCATGCTGCAGAGCTGCCTTCCCATTGAATCACTGGTCTTTGGCATGAACACCAATGTAAACAATAGAAGAGATTTACCTGAATCAGAAAATTTATCTGAAAATCTTTGGGCTGGTAGAAAGTGCTCCTAAATCCATCCTTGACGAATTTTTGGTAAATAAAGGAAGCCATTTGAAATCTTCAGTTACATTAATGCCAAATATACAACGACTCGATTATTTGATTACAAACCACAGAGACCAATGATACTTATATGAGCTAATATTTTCATGGGAATACCAAATACTCTCTGTGTGTTTTCACAAGAACATTTTTAAATGCTCTCTTAATATATATCAAAAGGGGTGGGGAAGCACTAGAGTTGAGTTCTCTCATTAAATGTCTGAATAGAGAGGGAAATGCACCTTCTTTCTTTTTTAACGTATTTTTCATAGAATCCATCCTAATAAAGGATTAATATAGAAACTAATTTGACTTATATAGAAACTAAACATGAGATTTTAACAAAAGATATGTATTATTTCTTTCTTGCATTGTATAAAAATATAACATTAATTTCTAGTAAGGAAAAACAAGGTGACATTTAATAACTTTACCTAGCAATATTCAGAGGTCAATAAAACTAGGTAGGTTTTATTGGAAACTCATGGGCTTTCTCCACTGGACAGAAAAAAAGGATTTCTTCTGCCAGGAGACCATTTCTATCTGCTCTGTATCAAACTAATGAGAAGGAGAATCAGAACTTCTAGAAGAATTATGTTACTCGTTCTCTTACCTCCTTTCTGTTGGATGGAGAAATGAAGAACATTGCTTCTTCACACCTCATTTACACACCAATGGAATTCCCTCATAAAGGAATTTAACTAGACCAAACAATAGAGACGACACCTGGCAGACGAAGAATAGAAAAACACTTGAGAAATGATGATGCATATAACAGAGAAAAAGAGCTAGATATTTTAAACAGACGTGAAGAGAAGAAACAAGTTGTATTTCAACTTACAGTTTGTTTCTTTAGGGAAAACACTAACTCTATCAAGTGGAGGATTAATTTCTATATAATACTGAAACACTCTAGCATCTAAAATCATAGGCACAAGTTCAATTGGATTTCAATGTACCTCAGCACCAATATGTATTGATTCCTCATTTATCAATTACAATAAAATATCTATTATCTGCCAGGGACATGCTAGATGCTGGTATGAACAGGGTTTTTGTTACTGTTGCCTTTTTTGCATTAATTTGGTTGTCCCTCCAATAGCCCCTTATTTCCTTCTATCCTCTCAACTCCACACTCAGTGAAGAGTAATGAATTTCCCAATCCTGAAAAAAAACTAATCCTGCAAATTAGCGTAGAAACCTGAAACCAATCCATTAATACAACAGCCACAAGGTTTCCCTTGCTTGAAATTAGTCTAATCATCAGACTAAAGTTCTTGCAAGGACCTAGTTTATTGGTTGAATTATGAATTTCTTTGTCTGCAGGCACACTCATATTCCTTAGAAGGACATGTAAGTGGTAAATATAAGTGAACTGAGATGATGAAAAGTGAGTCCTGGAGTGGATTCTGCTTGGTTGTATGTTATTTTAATGTAATTTTTTAGTGTTTTTAGTGTTATTGCAGTGTGAGATACCGGCTTTTCAAAGACTCTTTTTTAAAAATCACAGAAAATTCCTGAATAAAAATCAGAAATCAAAATTAGAGAAAGGAAAGTGACTTCTGAGAAATGATTCTTTAAGGGGGAGAGAGAATTAATAACTAAATGATAAGCTGCTAGAAACAACATGTCTAGAATGTTAGAATCAATAACTTGGTGACCCACAGTTCTAGTCACTGTAGAAGGAGGCAGAACATGCTAGAAATCCATGTCCATGGACTTTTTTATTGACTTGGATTTTGGCTCTCTGTGAAAGACACTTGCCCTCCCTGAACTTCTTTCTTCCTGTTTGCTACTTCTCAGGAAACTGCTTCTAGAAAATTCCTGATATAACGCCCCCATGCCTTTGTACCTCTGCTATGCCTGGACTGCCCTTCGTGCCTTACCCAACTCTTGTGGTCAATAATATTCTCTAAGACCCCAGACAGGAGTAGAACCTCCCTCCATTATATGTTCCTACTCCGTAACTCCAACTCTTTCTCCTCTTTATACTAGATTTTATTCCCTTGTTATCCCCTTTAATTTGTGAGTTCCTGATGCAGGCACCTAGTATTATTCATAACCAACTCAAGGTGTCCTACAAATGCTGTGGAAGAATGAATGGCTATTAAGCTAAAGACTGAGATACGCTCCAGCTCTAGGTGCAATGGATTTCAAGTACCTAACAGAGAAAACTGTACACCTGTGATTCTAGGAATACTTACACAACTTTTTTTTAGACATGGCATCAGATGAGACTAACTTGGCTTTTGCAAGAAATAAGACAGAATGTGAAAAACCTGAGACCCTTGCTTGCTGCTTTCCAGTCCCTGGGAGCCCCCTGCCGTCCAGAAAAATACAAGGCACTGCAACCTCTCCCTAGGCTAAGAGAGCAGTTAGACATTTGACACATCACCTTTAAGAACTCAACTTTTACCATTTCATACCCCAAGATCATCACTATCGGCTCTTATCCTCCTTTGGAATGAGCCAAGTCTTCCTTCTAGCTTTTCAGTTTTTCTTGATGGTACTCCATGATCAAAATCACCCAAGGTCAAAGAAAACTTCTCTCCTCCTTCTCCCCATCTTCTCCCTTTTCTACTCCTCCTCCTCTTCAACAGCAGCATCAACATCATTTATTGAGCTTTTGCTATATTCCAGGCACTGTGCTAAACTCTTAACATGCATCGCATGCCATTTAATCCTCTCAGTAATCCTACAAGGTTGTTTTCTCTCTCTCTCTCTTTTTTTGCATAGGCAGTCTCCAGGAATTGAACCTCGGTGGCACAGCAGGTGAGAATTCTGCCACCGAGCCACTGGCGCAACACCCTATATTCATTTTAATGAGAGAAAAACCGAGGCTTAGAATGGTTAAATAACTTACCCAGGGTTTTATACTTTGCACAGGCCAAAACTGGGATTTTAAACAAGTATTCTGGTTTCAGCTGTTTCCTTCCAAGCCATTGCTGTGGCATTCAGCTTGAGTTTTCCTTTTCAAGCCCACTTCTACTATAATTCAACTCCTCGTTACATCACACCTAGACTATGATTAAAGTCAGAGCTGTCGGTGTCCCTCACATCCTCCCCCTCTCATTTCACTGTCTTCTGATATTTCACCATTAGGGTGCTATTAATATGGTTATTCGATTCCCTAACATTGAGGAGCTACCTAAACTTTCTGATTTCTTAGGCTTTTCACCTTTAAAGCTTTAGGGGCATGTTTCGAGCCCAAAACAGCTCCCTGATCCCTATTTCTCTTCATTTCTCAGTGAGTCCTGGTGTCTTAGTCTACTCTGCTATTCTCTTCCACCACTGACAACTCCAACCCCTTGTTCTTATTCCCCTAAAACTGGGCATAACAGGTAGAAGAGTTAATTTTGAAGGCAGACAGGTTTGAGTCTCTGCTGTACAACTTACTAGTTGTCTGAGGTATGTTGAACAAGACTTATTATCAACCTAATTTAACAACAGAACTGAATATTTGGAATGTTTTCTTATCCATCCAACCAGTCATTATACAGATAATGAATATCTACTTTTAGAATTCCATTGTACCAGTCTCTCAATACCATCTGTGCTGGTTTGAATCTGTTATGTACTCCCAGAAATGCTATATTCTTCTACTCTATTCTTGTGGGCACAGACCCATTGTTGGTGGGACCTTTTGGAATAGATTGTCTGCATGGAGATGTGACCCACCCAATTCAAGGTGGATCATAATCCTTTCCTGGAGCCCTTTATGAGAGATAGCCCAGAGACCATTTAGAGAGAGAAAATGCCCTGGGGAGAAGCAATAAGGGAAGAGAGAGAGAGAGAGACATTCTGAAACCAGATGTCAAGAGAGAAAGGACAGCAGATGTTGTCATGCTCCCTCCCATGTGACACAAGAATCCTGGATGTCAGCAGCCTTTCCTCCAAGAAAGTATCCTCTTTTTGGTGCATTTGGACATGTCACAGCCTTAGAACTGTAACTTGTAACTTAATAAATCCCCTTTGTAAAAGCCAATCCCTGGCATATTGCATTCCAGCATCTTTAGCAAACCAAAACATCTTTCCCCCAAATTTTGAAATAATACCTATCATTAATTGACTCCCTACCTTTCACCAGTCATAGCAGTCACTTGGCATTTTCTGAAGATAAGATATATGTACAGAGTAACCATTAGATAAACTCACTTAGTAAGAGCAAATGCAAACGATAATATCTTTTTGAATTATTGAAGTATTTTACTACCAAAATGCAAGTCAGTACATATTAGTTGACTATAAATGGAAAAATTGTTCACTTTGCTCATATTTAGCCTAACATCTTTTCGCAGATAATTTAAATGAATAACACACACAGGGAGAGCATTTGATTTCTTTTTTATTTTTATTTATTTACACATCTTATTTCTACAGAAGATACATTTCAATACACTTGAATATTCTGAGTAAATTTTCTCCTTCACCCCCCCCCCAATTTATCTCTCACCCCCAACAGTCACCAAGACAGCTCCAAATTTCCTACATTTAGCCAGGTAAAAGAGGGGTGTCGAGAGAAGGGAACAAGGTTGGGCAAAGACAGTCTGAGTCTTTTAAATTGCAGACTCCACATAGATTTTCCAGCTGCTGATAAAGATTTATTTGAGAGCTTAAAATTGTATACCAGGGCGGCTGCCGTGGCTCAGCAGGCAGAGCTCCGACCTGCCGTGCTGGAGGTCTGGAGTTCGATCCCTGGTGCCTCCTGCCCATATGCAAATTTAAAAAAAAAAAAAATTGTATACCAAACTTTCATTTTCTTATAAACTGTAAGGCTGTAGAGAAAGGGGTAGTGAATGAAGAAACTATTGGGCAAGGACCCAAAATACATGTGAAAACTCTGAGCTTCTTTGATGTTTATTTGAAGAAATACCTTCTTGCCAAGCACGTTGTGTAATGGGGCATGGGGAAGTGGAAGGTAGAGTTGAAAGCGCCATATTTAGGAACAAGGCTTTGAAGCTTAGTGTCAAATATGCAAAAACAATATGGGCTTTGGGAATGCTGGCTAACCCGTAGGAATGCTGATTCATAAAAACCAACTAACTAAATAAAACCCACCTATTTTTAGAGAGAGGCAACTTACGAAAGTTGACCACTTTCTACTGATGGCTCTATGATAAATGACTGGGTTCTGCAGACATACATTGGGAGAGGGCAACTGACACAGACAGAATGAGGTTTCAGGACTTGGGGTATTGTAAGTTAAAAAAAAAAAACAGTAAAAATAAACAGAGGCGAGGGGGTGCGAGGGTAATTCAGTGGTAGAAGTCTCGCCTGCCATGCAGGAGACCCTGAGTCGATTCCTGGCTCATGCACCTCACAAACAAACAAAGAAACCAACAACAACAACAACAAAATTCAACAAATGGTGCTGCAACAATGGGGTTTTCACATGGAAAAAAGAATGAAATGTGACCCCGCCCCATCATACAGCATACAAAAAACAAACAAAAATCCCCACAATATTCAATGTATAAGAGAAATTGAAAAGGAGATCAAGCTTCAATTAGAGATAAGAATGAAGCCGATCAGGTCAGGACTAAGGTAAATCAGAATACGGGGGTAAGGAGGATGTTGTATTTTAGAAATTCACCTTCTCTATGAGACCAAAGGATAGAGATTTATTTTCTTCAAAACCTAAATTTTCTGTAGCACATAATCAAACTCAACCAGTCTGGATATATCATTTAAACAACCCAAACACAGGGAGCCCAGAACGGGAATGTAATTCTGTAGAGCTTAATGTAATGCCCAGATACATCCCAGAGTATGTTGAACAGATCATTTAAAAGTATTGGCAAAGTCCCTTAGGGATTGAGAGAAAAAATATGGAACTATTAAACTTTACCACCAGGGAAATTCCTGATATTGTCTCAAACATCCTGATATTGTCCCAAAACAATAGGCTAAGCCCTTAAGTCGGAGAGAAGGGAACAAGGATGGGCAATTGAGATTTGTTGGTTTAAAGCGAAGCTTAGCTATAGTTATAAACTCAGATCTTTCTGTACATGACAATCTCTCTACTCATTCACCTTGTATTGGATTTAGAATGTAATTTCTCTTTTTTATTTGAGGTCCACATTTTTTTCCCACCTGTGTAATTTGTTTTTATGATTGGCAGTTTGGTTAGATTAATTGTCATCATTTACCTCCAAATATTTTAACATTTGCACATAACTTTATTATTTCCTGCCTTGACTTAGTATAATTTATACATAATTAATGAAATATCCTACCTGAGCTAAATGATATTCATAGAGAATTGTAATAAAAGTACCAGAGAAATAAAATATATTAAGAGTTATTTTTAGAAAGTAAATCATGAGAACTTTCAGTCACCAAAAGCATTATTTTATTTATCCAGCCTATCCTGAATAACACTGCCAGATTCCTTTTACTACTATATATGTGACTGCTATGACCCTTAATTAATACACTAAATTATTTTTAATGGATTTTAACATCTCAAGCAGTTACTCGCAAGACAAAATTTGATTCCCTAGTCCAAGAATCATAAATATCTACTGAGAGGTGCTTAATAATTAAAATGACCCCGGAAAAATATATTTTACTTTCAGCTTTTCTGTTCAAATAGAAATGTTCCCATTCCAGTGAAAAAAATTTTAATATAATATAGAATCTATTTATAATGCAGCATTGTGTGAAAGGCTCACACTTAATAAGCTTTATGAATCATGTTTAGAGAGAGACATTATAGTAGAGGAACTTGGAGTAATGAACCACATTCTTGCTTTGTCTTTTGGTAAACCAAAAGAGCCAATATTTTGCAATAAGAAATATAACTGCCAAGCCAATCAGAATTTTCTTATCAGTGAATATGTCATCTTCTAAGAAAAAGAAAGTCTAATTAGGAGACCAAACTATTAGATTTATTTCTATCCCACCTAGCTGCCCTTCAATTAATGCAAGTGAGTGTGAGATTTTAAGAGGACCCTAAATAATACCTCTTTCTCCCTGTCTTGAGCTTAACACCTACCGAGAGACAGGAGGAGGTGGCTTGGAATTGCAGCCCCAGTGATCTTCATCTAAGCATTAACTTGCCACAGGTAAAACTAAGCAATGAGCTCTCAAGGGCAGGGCATGCCTCTGGGGTCCTAAGACATTGATAAGTTTAGTCTACTTAGATTTCTTTGTATCTTCAGCTTTTGATAAGTTCAAAAAATCTATGATATTGAGTTTATCTAGCCTTTGTTGGTTTTTAGCTGAGAGGATGGGTGTTTTGCAACTTTCTACATCCCAACTGAAAGCAAAACTCTTCTAATCAATACATTTTTAAAAGGTAAAATCGTTTAAGGGAAGAAGACAATACGTAGATCTTTGCACAAAGTGCAAACTGTTAGGTACAACAGTGCCAGACAAGTACATCAAAATCTAAATAGAGCAAATATTATTTTATAAAATTTTGTTTGCTAAGAAGGACATTGGTCCACAGGCCTTTAATCATAAGGAAGACACAACAACTTTTTAACATGTATGCACCTAATATGAAAACCGTTTCATTGGGTCAGAATAAAAAGTCAGAGATAAATCCACTAAAGTGTAGGAAATTGATTTTTGACAAGTATTTGATCAACTCAATAGCAAAAGAAAGTCATGTCAACAAATGGCACTGGAACTGAATATTCATGTGGAAAAAATATCAAACAACACCCTTATCTCACTCCATTCACAAAAATTAATTTGAGATGGATCATAGAACTAAATACACTGCAGATAAGAATTTTCTAGTAAACAACACAAGAGGATATCTTTGAAACACAGGAATAGGCAAAGACTTCTTGCATAGGACACAAAATTCACCAACCATAAAACAAATTGACAAATTAGGTTGCATAAAAATTAAACTGTTGTGTTCATCAAAAGATATCATTAAGAAAATGACTTTGCAAGCCAATAATAGAGTATCAGTATTACAATATCTGGCAAAGGACATACACCTAGAATGCAAAAAGAACTACAAATCAATAATAAAAAGACAACCCACTTTTTTTCACCAAAAATGTATATCTTAGTTAATTTATCCACAAGCATATTTAAATACAGTATCTAAGTAATCATTATAAAGCCTGTGTTTGTACAGTAAGCTTCAAAAACTGATTTAAAATCAAGGAAAAAATCTACAAATACAGATATCAGAGTTTCTTAAATTCTAAATATTAAACATTATCTTAAATACCATTTGATTAGCTATCAAAACTGTGAATGTCCTCAAAATATCATGTAAAAAGTTATTACAAATATCAGCTCTGCTAAAATAATGACCTATGTTACTGAATATTTTCAAGTTTTTGATTACAGGAAAAAATAAAGATGCAAATGTTTTTACAATTAACATGAAAATCTTGTCTCTTATGACATTATAATATTTAAAATCTATTTTATCTGATATGTCTATAGCTACTAGTGCTTTCTTTTGGTTACAGCATGCATAGAACATCTGTTTGCATCCTTTCACTTCCCTCTTTTTTAAACATGTTTATTGTGAGATATATTTACAAAGAAAAGCAATAAATGTCAAAGTACATTGTAACAAGCAGTTACGAAACAGATTTCAGAGTTGAATATAAGGTACTGCTCTACAAGTTCTAGTTTTCCTTTCTAGCTTGTATTAGTTAGGGTTCTCTAGAGAAACAGAATCAACAGGAAATATTTGTAAATATAAAATTTATAAAACTGTCTCATGTAACCGTGGGAACATACAGTCCAAAATCAGCAGGGCAGGCTGTGAAGCTGATGATTCTGATGGAGGGTCTGGATGAACTCCGCAGGAGAGGCTCACCAGCCAAAGCAGGAAGAGAGCCTGTCTCTTCTGAATCCTCCTTATAAGGCTTCCAGGGATTAGATTAAGCATCACTCATTAAAGAAGACATTCCCCTTGGCTGATTACAAATGGAATCAGCTGTGGATGTAGCCTACGGTTCATAATTTAATTCTATGAAATGTCCTTATAGCAAAAAGGCCAGCACTTGTACAACCAGACAAACAGGTACCACCACCTGGCCAAGTTAACACATGGACCATGACAGTCCACCCCTGGTCAACTTGGCAGCTATACTCATCACCTTAAACCATACATAATTTCTAAATAGAAAACAATAAAACACACATTTTTTTTCACATAACAATACTCAGCTGTCTTGCATGTAACCAGAAACACATTAAATCTCTCCAGAATAGAATGCAAGTCCTTCGGTAATATTCACTCTTATACTTAATATCTTACAACTTAAATAGTATAGCATAAACAAAACAGCATTAAAGTCCTCATTTCTATAACTGATTATGTGGCCATATTTCATATTTATCACTACCTTCTTCCACTACCCATTCCATGTTCCCTTTACCCTCAGCAAGCACTTCACTTCAGCAGCCATGGTTCTTAGCCTAGTCGGTGAACCAAACCTTCATTCCTGAAGTTTCAGAGCCATTGGTAGCCCTGCCTGGATGGGGTTATTGCAGTTTTCCATTGATTTTAATCACAGGATATGGTAGTACTAAAAGACGCCCTAGGGGATCTCCTATATTCCAGGAAAACTCTTCTTTACCTCCATTGTGTAGTTGCAATCCTATTTCCCCCTGATAGTCAGGGTCAATCACCCCAGCCAGTAATGTAATCCCCTTCTTGGCTTGTTGATCCAGGGGCATGACTAGCCCAAAGTGATCCAGGTGGCAGTCTTAGATTCCAGTTTAATGGAATCATTGTTGCTTCTCCTGGTGGAAGAACTCCCCCTTTTGGAACTAAAACCTGTAGACCAGCAGAGCTCAGGGTTGCAGGGACAGGAACAAAATTTGTCCTAGTGGATCCCTATGGGTAATAGTGAGTACTACCATGCCAATTTCCACCCCTTGATTACTGGACTTTTCGATCTTGGCTATGGGAGAAACAGCACCACACAGTGGATGCTGATTCAGAGCATATACAGCTTCCTGGAGAACATTACCCCAGCCCTTCAAGGTATTGCCACCTAGTTGGCACCATAATTGAGTTTTCAAAAGTCCATTCCACCATCCTATCAGTCCAGCTGCTTCTGGATGTTGGGGAACATGGTAAGACCAGAGAATTCCATGAGCATGTGCCCATTCTCGCACTTCATTTGCTGTGAAGTGTGTTCCCTGATCAGAAGCAATGATGTGTGGAATACCATGATGATGGATAAGGCATTCTGTAAGCCCATGGATGGTAGTTTTGGCAGAAGCATTGTGTGCAAGGAAAGCAAACCCATATCCAGAGTATGTGTCTATTTCAGTTAGAACAAATCGCTGCCCCTTCCATGAAGAGAGTCATCCAATGTGATCAACCTGCCACCATGTAGCTGGCTGGTCACCTTGGGGAATGATGCCAGATCAGGGGCTGAGTGTGGGTCTCTGCTGCTGGCAGATTGGGCACTCAGCAGTGACTGTAGCCAAGTCAGCCTTGGTGAGTGGAAGTCCATGTTGCTGAACCCATGCATAACCTCCATCCCTACCACCATAGCCACTTTTTTCCTGAGCCCATTGGGCAATGACAGGAGTTGCTGGGGAAAGAGGCTGACTAGTATTCACAGAACAGATCATCTTATCCACTTGATTATTAAAACCTTCCTCTGCTGAAGTCACCCTCTGGTGCACATTCACATGGGACACAAATATGTTCATGTTTTTAGCCCACTCAGAAAGGTCTATCCAGATCTTTCTCTTTCCCAGATCTCTTTGTCACCAATTTTCCAATTATGGTCTTTCCAAGTCCCTGACCATCCATCCAAATCATTAGCAACAGCCCATGAGTCAGTATACAAACACACCTCTGGCCAGTTCTCCTTCCAAGCAAAATGGACAACCAGGTGCACTGATCGAAGTTCTGCCCACTGGGGGGATTTTCCCTCACCATTGTTCTTCAAGGACACCCCAGAAAGGGGTTGTAGTGCTGCAGCTGTCCACTTTCAGGTGGTACCTGCATATTGTGCTGAATCATCTGGAAACCAGGTCCAAGTTTTCTCTTCCTCAGTCAATTCACTGTAAGGAACTTCCCAAGAGGCCATAGCTCTGGTCTGGGAAAGAGAAGGTAATGTGGTAGGGGTGGAGACCATGGGCATTTGGGCCACTTCTTCATGTAACTTACCTGTGCCTTCAGGACCTGCTCTGGCCCTGTCTCATTTATACCATTTCCATTTTATGATGGAGTGCTGCTGCGCATGCCCAACTTTATGGCTTGGTGAGTCAGACAAACACCCAGCTCATGATAGGCAACTCAGGTTTCATGGTAACTTGGTGGCCCATGGTTAAGTGTTCAGTCTCTACTAAGGTCCAGTAGCAGGCCAAAAGCTGTTTCTCAAAAGGAGAGTAGTTATCTGCAGCAGATGGTAAGGCTTTGCTCCAAAACCCTAAGGATCTGCATTGTGATTCTCTTATAGGGTTCTGCCAAAGGTTACAAACAGCACCTCCATTTGCCACCGACACTTCCCGCACCATTGGATCTGCTGGATGATATGGTCCAAATGGCAGAACAGCTTGTACAGCAGCCTGGACCTGTTGCAGAGCCTCCTCTTGTTCAGGTCCCCACTCTAAATTAGCAGTTTTTTGGTCACTCAATAAATGGGCCAGAGTAGCACACCCAAATGAGGAATATGTTGTCACCAAAATCCAAAGAGACCAACTAGGCATTGTGCCTCTTTTTAGGCCATAGGAGGGGCCAGATGCAGCAGCTTATCCTTCACTTAGAAGGGATATCTTGACATGCTCCACACCACTGGACACCTAGATATCTCTGAGGTAGAAGGCCTCTGTATTTTTGTTGGATTTTTCTCCCATCCTCTGACACACAAATGCTGTACCAGTAAGTCTGGAGTAGTTGCTACTTCCTGCTTTCTAGAGTCAATCAACATATCATCCATCTAATGGACCAGTGTGATGTCTTGTGGGAGGGAGAAATGATTAAGGTCCCTGCGGACAAGATTATGACAGGGCTGGAGAGTTGATAAACCCCTGAGGTAGGACAGTGGAAGTATATTGCTGACATTGCCAGCTGAAAACAAACTATTTCTGGTGGTCCTTACTAACAGCTATTGAGAAAAAAGCATTTACCAGATCAATAGCCGCATGCCAGTTACCAGGGGATGTATGGATTTGCTCAAGCAATGATACTACATCTGGAACAGTAGCTGCAATTGGAGTTACCACCTGGATGAGCTTACAATAACCTACTGTCATCCTCCAAGACCCATCTGTTTTCTGTACAGGCCATACAGGAGAGTTGAATGGGGATGTGGTGGGAATCACCGCACCTGCATCTTTCAAGTCTTTAAGACTGGCAGTAATCTCTGCAATCCCTCCAGGAATACGGTATTGCTTCTGATTTACTATTTTGTTAGGTAGGGGCAGTTCTAGTGACTTCCACTTGGCTCTTCCCACCATAATAGCCCTCACTGCATGAGTTAGAGAGCCAATGTGGGGATTCTGCCAGTTGCTCAGTATGTCTATTCCAATTATATATTCTGGAACTGGAGAAATAACTACAGAATGGGTCCAGGGCCCCACTGGACCCACTGTGAGATGGACCTGAGCTAAGACTCCATCGATCACCTGACCTCCATAAGCCCCCACTCTGACTGGTGGACGAGAGTGAAGTTTTGGGGTCCCCTGAATTAATGTCACTTCTGAAGCAGTATCTAATAATCTCAGAAATATTTGATCATTTCCTTTTCCCCAATGCACAGTCATCCCGGTAAAAGGCCGTCAGTCTCCTTGGGTAAGACATGAAGGAAGATTAATAGTATAAATTTGTGGCAGTATAGCAGGGATCTCCCCCAAAGGGACCTGGCCTCCCCCTCATTCAAGGGACTCTGGGTCTGTAAACTGTCTCAAGTCTGGAAATTGATTAAGGGTCCATGACTCTGTCTTTTTGTAATTCAAGTTAGACTTCTGTTCACTTGACCTCGAACTCTTTTGTTTATACAGCTCAAACAAGAATTTAGTAGACTGCACATCTATTGTATTTCTAGGTATTCCCATGATTTACTAGCCAATGCCACAAATCTCTTCGAGTCAGATTATTTTACTCCTGCTTTGAGTTTGCTGTCTATTAAAATAGCTATGTCCACCTGTCTTTGGTGTTTAAGTGCTGCCACCTGGCTTCTGCCAATTTGGGATCTGGTCATCCCCATTGCATTTAAGGATTTCAGCTCAGTGACAACAGTTCTCACAGTAATATCTGACCTACAGAGAAGTGCAACTACAAAACTCTTCAGGGAAGATAGCGCGAGTCTCACAAATTTATTTCTCACTGTTCTGGTAAAAGGTGTATCCTCCGGACATTCCTGGGGTGTAAGAGCAAGCTTTGAATGATAAATCCACTCTAACATTCCAATCTCTTTAAGCCTCTGGATCCCCTCATCTACATTATGCCAGGGCAGTTCTGGCATTTCAGCCTCAGATAATGTCGGCCACCTTTTGATCCATGCTTCAGCCAACCATCTAAACAAATTGTTAATGCCTTTTCTAACCCCTTGAGTTACAATATTAAATGCAGAATCTTTGCTTGGTGGGCCCATAACAATAAATTCACCCTATCCAGCCTTATATTCTTCCCATCATTATCCCACACCCTTAAAATCCATTGCCACACATAGTGCCCTGATTTCTGTCTATATAAATTGGAAAACTCACACAGTTCTTTTAAAGTATAATGTACCTCCTCATGTGTGATATTTTGTACCTCACCTTTAGGGGCTTGTTGGGACTTTAGTCTAGTTATAGGTCTGGAAGAAATGAGGGGTGGTGGGGATGGGTCATGAAAAGAGTTAGAAGTATCTTCCAAGCCATTTGCTTCAGGGCATTCATTTGCAGTTTCATCTGGTGAAACAGGATTAATCACTCTAGGGTTAATCCCTTTAGGTGGAAGTTCTGTGGCCAACTCCTCAAGGCAGGCTGGAGGTGGGGTGGCTATGTCCTCAGGGCAGACTATTACAGGGTTACCTAGAGAAGACTCAACATGATCTAGGGTTTCAACCTCTCCACCGACATCATTATGAATCCATATGTCGCCATGCCATTTCTTCAGGGTCCCACTCCTCTCCAATCAATGCCCTCACTTTAATGGCAGACATCATGCAAGATTGAGATTTCAGTTAATGTTATAAAGTTGCTACTCTAACAATAAGATTCTGAGTCTGGTTTTCAGAGCTCTGAAGTCTATGGCTACAGGAAATAAGATTTTCCTTCAGGACACTCACAGAAACATCTACATCTGTCAGACAGCACTTGAGCTTCTCGTATGAAGCCTTAAGCCCATCCTTATCACTCATTAATGTATACAGTGTATCTAACAACCAGCCAACATCTCTATACTTACTATTTCCACAAAACTCTGTAAAAAGATCTAAAGATGTCAAAAACATTATCCCCCAGAGCCTACCTTCATATAAGCAAAGCATTAGAAGAATCGAATGGTGATATTTTGACTATCTCTTTTGCCAAATCACTCCATGGATTGGGAGTGTCATCCTGATTATGGGAATCAGAGTCCTTAGTGCCTCTGAGTCCAGTCAGTTTAGAAAACCATTCATAAAAAAACATTTTTAAGATTCTGTTTCTTAAGAACCACTCCAGGTACCAAGTTATATTAGTTAAGTTTCTCTAGAGAAACAGAATCAACAGGAAATATTCATAAATATAAAATTTATACAAGTGTCTCACATAACTGTGGGAATATAGAGTCCAAAATCTGCAGGGCAGGCTGTGAAGCAGATGATTCCAATGGAGGGTCTAGATGAACTCCACAAGAGAGGCTTGCCGGCTGAAGCAAGAAGAGAGCCTGTCTCTTCTGAATCCTCCTTAAAAGGCTTCCAGTACTTAGATTAAACATCACTCGTTAAGGGAGACACTCCCCTTGGCTGATTACAAATGGAATCAGCTGTGGATGTAGCCAATGTGATCATGATTTAATTCTATGAAATGTCGTAATAGCAAAAGACAGGCCAGCACTTGCCCAACCAGACAAACAGGTACCACCACCACCTGGCCAAGTTGGCACATGAACCTGACCATGACATAGCTGCTCCAAGACACTGGGTACTAAAAGAAATATCAATATAATGATTCAGCAGTCATACCTACTTGTTAAATCCTATCTTCTCTAACTCCTCTTTCTCCTTTGATCTTTCTCCCATTTTTTAGGGATATTTAGGCTACACTCTTTCTAACTTTTTCACTTGGAAAGGGCTATTGCTAATATGGGGTAGGGGGATGGAACTAGTTGATATTCTGAAGACACTGGCCTCTCTGGGTTTCAGGACTTATCTGGCCTAGGAACTCATCTAGAGGGTGTAGGTTTCTGGAAAATAATCTTAGTGCATGAAACTTTTGTAGAATCTCAGATAGAGCCCTAGATGTTCTTTGGGGTTAACAGGAATGGTTTTGGTTGGGGGTTGGCAAACTGTGGCAATTAGCAATATCTAGCTGAAGTTTGCCTAAGAGTAGCCTCCAGAATAGCCTCTCAACACTATGGGAACTCTCTTAGCCACTGATACATTGTTTTGTTACATTTCTTTTCCCCCTTTTGCTCAGGAAGTGTAAGACAACTCGTTTTAAAAGTGGGCAAAAACTTTAATGAATATTATATAACAGAAGATATGCAAATACCCACTAAGCACAGGAAAAGGTGCTTGGCATCATTAGCAATAGGGAAATGAAATTTTAAACCAAGTAAGATATTTTACACTCACTAGAATGCTACAATCAAAAAATTCACAACACTAAATGGTGTAAGGTTATGGGGCAGCTGGAACTTCCTGGTGGAGTATCAAATAGAACCACCACTATGGAGCACTGTTAGGAAAGTACATAATAAGCACAACATTCCATACAGCCCAGTGAATCTACTCCTAGTTAGTTAGTTGAGAAAATGAAAACATGGGCTTGCAAAAAGATGTATTCAAAAAGAAAAAAAAAGGGGGTGGGCCACAGAATTCTTGCCTGCCATGCCGGAGACCTGGGTTTGATTCCCAGTGCCTGCCCATGGGAAAAAAAAAAAAAAGATGTATTCAAGAATATTCATAACAGTTTTATTCATCACAGCCCAAAACTTAAAGCATCTCAAATTTCCATCAATAGGACAATTAGGTAAACAAATTGTGGTATATTCTTACTATGGGATACTACTCAACAATTTAAAGACAAACTACTCACATATGCAAGATGTGTGTGAAGTTCAGGTACATTATGTTGAAGTAAAAAAGACAGACACAATAAATACATATTATCTGAGTCCATTTATATGACATCCGAGAAGAAGTAAGCTAATCTATGGTGACATAAGTTAGAAAGGGGTTTCCTTTGAAAGAATAAGTGCTGACCAGAAATGAGCAAGAGGGAACTTTCTCTTATTACATGTAGATTATACTCCAATTTTTAAAATAGATTAGGCCAACATTTTCTTACTTTCTTTTTAACCATAAACAATCCAACCTTCTTTGTATTTTTGTTGTTTGCCAAAATTTCCTGGGCGTTTTGAATTTTTAAAAATGTGCACACCCTCTGTTCTATTGTCAGTCTCTTTGTATAAAGATTTTATACTGAATCTATTTTAAATCACAAACAATCTGAGGCAGGCAGATAAGACATGGTTTTTTGTGTCTCTTCCTTGAGAAAGAAGAAACTTTTCCTAGAATCCATCCAGTAGATGCCATTTCATTGGCCAGAACTGAATTATATGCCTTGTACCTGAACAAATCACTAGCAAAAGAATGGATTATCCTTAAACCATTATCCAGAAAAGCCCTGGATCTGGCAGTAGGTCAGCATCCCCTGAAGCACATGGCTGGGGGAGGAACACAATTGAGATGCTGTTCCAAAGGATGAAGAGAAGAATGGATGAACTGAGAGCAGCCAATAGTATCCACTACAATTGGTGTCAGCTTGCAAAGTGAATATTTATTGACTTCTTTAAGATCTATCTACCCCCCCATCTCCTAAAAATATACCAAAATCAGTAGAAAGTAAGAGAAGCAGAAAATTGATCATTTACTCCTTGCTCTGGCTCCCCAAAGCTTATTATTTATTTCATTCAGGAAATGAAAAACAATTAGAAAAAAAAATCTGTCTCTACCTGGACACCAATGAACATTCCCAGTGTATCAATTCCAGCAGAGAATTTGATGGTTTTAAAGATAATAAAAAGGTTTATTTTATTTTAGATTAGATTTTTATACAGATTTTTAAAACAAATCTTTGGTTTATATGTCTTTCTGTTTACAAAATAATACAAATGAACCAACTAAAAATGTAATAGAACAAAGACACCAACAATAGCCACAAAGACTATTAAGTACCTAGAAATCAGCTGAATGTCCCAAGAACTTCATATAGAACATTTATATTTTTTAAAAATATCTAAAATAGCATCAGAAAAATGGAAGAATATACCATGTTAATCAATGGGACAACTCAACATAAAAATAACATCAATTTCACTCAACTCAAGATATGAATTCAATTCAATAGCAATCAAATGTTCAACTAGGTTTTTTTAAACAGTTTTATTCACACACCACACAATCTATCCTAAGTGTACAATTAATGACTTCTAGTATAATCACAAAGTTAGACATTCCCTGCCACAACCTATATGAGAACATTTCCAATTCTTCCACATGCAAAAAAAATCCCATAGCCCTGCCTTATATCCCACTATTATTGACATTCAGCTTTGGTATAGTGCCTTTGCTACAGTTAATGAAAAATTATTACAATATTACTGCTAACTATAACCCTTAGTTTGTATAATTGTATTTTTCATTATATGCCACCACATTATTAACATCTTATGACATACATTTACTCTAGTTCATGTAAAAACTTTCTCAGGTTTGTTATCATCCACTCTAGGCTTTGCTAAGTTGTACAGTCCCAGTTTTTATCCTTTAGCTTTCCTTCTTGAAATACAGCACCCTAGTCTTCCTCTTTCAAACATACTCTCACTCAGTTTTGTTCATTATACTTAAAATATTGTTTTACCATCACACAGTATTGTGCTATCCATTTCTGAACATTTATAATCAACCTTATTAAGCATTCTGCACTGCTGAAGTGTCAATTGTTTAATCTCTACCCTCCCCTATCTCTGGATAACTTATGCTCTTGAATTGAACTCTCAGAGCTTGCTCATTATAGTTCATTCATATTAGTGAGACCATACATTATTTGTCCTTTCATGTCTGTCTTATTTCACTCAACATAATGTCCTTAAGGTTCATCCACATTGCTGCATACGTCATCACCTCATTCAATCTTACAGCTGAATGATATTCCATCATATGTATGCACCACAGTTTGTTCATCCAGTTGTTAGTTGATGGGCATTTGGGTTGTTTCCATATATTGGCAGTTGTGAATAATGTTGCTATAAACATTGGTGTGCAAATGTCCTTGCTTTCAGTTCTTCCAAGTATATACTTAGTAGCAGGATTGCCAGAACATATGGCAATTTATACTTAGCTTTCTGAGGAATTGCAAACTGCCTTCCAGAGCACCTGCATCATTCTACATTTCCTACCAACAGTAAGTGTACCTATTTCTCTACATCCTCTCCAGCACTTGTAGTGTTCTGGGTTTTTTTTATAATGGCCATTCTAGTAGATGTGAAATAGTATCTCATTGTGGTTTTGATTTGCATTTCCCTAATAGACAGTGAAGTTATTTCATATGCCTTTTAGCCATTTGCATTTACTCTTTAGAAAAGTGTCTAGCCATGTCTTTTGTTCATTTTTAATTGTGTTATTTATCTTTTGTTCCTGAGCTGTAGAATCTCTTTATATATTCTGGACAGAAAACCCTAATCAGATACGTGGTTTGCAAATATTTTCTCCCATTGAACAGGCTGCTTTTTCACCCTCTTGACAAAGAAAAACATTCAGTTTTGAGGTTCCATTTATCTATTTCCTCTTTCACTGCTTGCACTTTGAGTGTGAGGTCATGGAAACCACCTCCTACCACAAGATCTTTAAATATTTCCCTACATTTTCTTCCAAGACTTTTGGTCTTAGCTCTAATATTTAGGTCTTCAATCCATTGTGAGTTAATTTTTATATAAGGCGTGAGCTAGGGATCCTCTGTCATCCTTTTGGATATGGATATCGTGTTCTTCCAGCACCTATTGTTGAAGAGGTTGTTCTGTCCCAGTTGAGTGGACTTGGCCACCTTGTCAAAAAACAGTTGTCTGTAGATGAGAGGGTATATTTCTGAACTCTCAATTCAATTCAATTAGTCATTATATTTATCATTATACTGATACCATGCTGTTTTGACCAATGTAGCTTTGTAATATGCTTTAAATTCTAGAAGTGTGAGACCTCCAACTTCATTTTTCTTTCTCAGGATATTTTTAGCTATTCTGAGCACCCTGCCTTTCCAATGGTTTTTCTATTTCTGCAAAATAAGTTGTTGGGAATTTCTTGGTACTGCGTTGAATCTGTAAATCATTTTGGGTAGAAATGACTCTTAACTACATTTCATCTTCCAATCCATGAACATGGTATGCCCTTCCATTTAT
Source organism: Myrmecophaga tridactyla (assembly GCA_004026745.1). NCBI lineage: Eukaryota > Metazoa > Chordata > Mammalia > Pilosa > Myrmecophagidae > Myrmecophaga > Myrmecophaga tridactyla. The sequence continues at coordinate 45,421 of PVIY010011272.1, read as the reverse complement.
TTGAGATTTCCTTGATTTCTTTTAGCAATGAAAAGTTTTCAGTGCATAGGTCCTTTACATCCTTGGCTAAATTTATTCCTAGAGGTTTTATTCTTTTGGTTGCTTTTGTACATGGAATTTTTTCTTTGATTTCCTCCTCACATTGCTCCTTACTGGTGTATAGAAACGCTGCTGATTTTTGCATACTGAACTTATGTCCTGCCAATTGGCTAATTCGTTTATTAGCTCTAATAGCTCTGTTGTAGATTTTTCAGGACTTCCTACATATAGGATTATGTCTTCAGCAAATAGTGGAAGTTTCACTTCTTTCTTTCCAATTTGGATGCATTTTATTTCTTTTTCTTGCCTAATTGCTCTAGATAGAACTTTAAGCACAATATTGAATAACAATGGTGACAGTGAGCATCCTTGTCTTATTCCAGATATTACAGGGAGAGCTTTCAGTCTTTTCTCATTGAATATGATGTTAACTATGGGCTTTTCATATATACTCTTTATCATGTCGAGGAAATTTCTTTCTATTCCTATCTTTCAAAGTGTATTTAGCAAGAAAGGATGTTGGATTTTCTTAAATGCCTTTTCTGTGTCAATCAAGATAGTACTGTGTTTTTTCTCCTTTGATTTATTGATGTGGGGTATTACATTATTTGATTTTCTTTTGTTGAGCCACTCTTACATACCCGGAATAAAGCCCACTTGATCATGGTGTTTAATTCTTTAAATGTGCTGCTGGACTCGATTTGCATCTATTTTGTTGAGAATTTCTACATCTATATTCATTAGAGAGATTGGTCTGTAATGTTCCTTTCTTGTAGTGTCTTTCTCTGGCTTTGGTATTAGGGTAATGTTAGCTTCATAGAGCAAGTTAAGTAGCTTTTCCTTCTCTTCAATTTTTTGGAAGAGTTTGAACAGGAAGAATTATTAAATTCTTCCAGGAATGCTTGGTAGAATTCATGTGACACCATCAGGTGCTGGATTTCTCTTTCTTGTAAGCTTTTTAATAACTGATTCAGTCTCTTTATTTGTGATTGGCTTGTTTCTTCTCAATTCAATGTTGGTTGTTCATGTGTTTCTAGGAAGTCATCCATTTCATCTAAGTTGTCTAGTTTGTTGACATACTATTGATCATAATAACTTATTTTTTATTTATTTATACAGGATCAGTAGTAATGTTTCCCCTCCCATTTTAATTTTATTTTGCATCCCTTCTCTTTTTTTCTTTGTCAGTCTTGTTAAGGGTCCAAATTTTATTTATTTTTTCAAAGAACCAACTTCTGGTTTTGTTATTCTATTTTGTTGTTGTTATCAATTTCATTTATTTCTGCTCTAATCTTTGAAATTTCTTTCCTTCTGTTCACTTTGGGGTTAGTTTGCTCTTCTTTAGTTCTCCAAGTGTGCAGTTAAGTCCTTGATTTTAGCTCTTCCTCCTTTTTTAATATAGGTGTTTAGGATGATAAGTTTCCCTCAGCATTGCCTTTGCTGCACCCTTTAAGTTTTCATATGTTATGTTCTAATTTTCATTCCTTGAGATGTTTACTGATTTCTAGGCATGTAGTAGGAGAAGAGGTGGCCTATCAGCCCAAAATCTATCTCGCTGAACTGCAATGATTCTGAGTTTTATTAGAGAAAAAAATGGGCAGGTGTTCTAGTTTGCTAGCTGCTGGAATGCAATATACCAGAAACGAAATGGCTTTTAAAAAGGGGAATTTAATAAGTTGCTAGTTTACAGTTCTAAGGCTGAGAAAAGGTCCCATTTAAAGCAAGTCTGTAGAAATGACAAATCAAAGGCATCCAGGTAAAGATACCTTGGTTCAAGAAGGCTGATGAAGTTCAGGGTTTCTCTCTAAGTGAGAAGGAATAAGTGAGAAGTTTCTCTCTCATCTGGAAAGTCACATGATAAACACAGTCAGGGTTCCTGTCTCATGTGGAAGGGCACATGGCGAACATGGCATCATCTGCTAGCTTCTTCTCCTGGCTTCCTGTTTCATGAAGCTCCCTGGGAGGCATTCTCCTTCCTCTGGGTGATGGACTCTGCTTCTCAAGGTTATGTCGTTCTTCTCTGCTCTCTCTGAATCTCTTTCATTCTTCGAAATGTTTCCTCTTTTATAGGACTCCAGAAACTTATCAAGACCCACCCAAATGGGTATAAACATGTCATCACCTAATCCATCTTAACAACTGCTCTTTATTAAATCACATCTCCAGGGAGATGTTCTAATTACAGTATCAAACATACAGTATTGAATAGGGATTATTCTGCCTTTACAAAATGGGATTTTGATTAAAACATGGCTTTTCTGGGGTACATACATCCTTTTAAACCTGCACAGCAGGGTTTAGGATAATGAGCACAGTGGTCTCAGATGATGTGATTAGGGATGATCTAATTATTGAACCTGCATAGTTGATTTCATGCTTAAACACAGAACATATGTAGAAAAATGACAGAATGAGGTATGGGTGACTTATAGGTTAAAGTCAAAGCTTCTGTGCAAGTCAGGAGGGCCCATTTTGGCTAGATCCAGTCTCCATTATCAATATAACTTTGGGTTTGGGATGAGTTGGTCTGAACTGACCCAAGACCCTTCATTAATAAATGATAGGGGCTGTCTTTAGTAATTACAAGACTCTGAAGTTGAACAACTGGATAAATGGGCACAAGTGAAGGTTAGTCACAAGGTTTTTACAATCAAAGGGCACAGGATAAAGGCTACACAATCATTTTACAGAGATGAAAGCAGCTGTATTACAATTTAGAGATTTCAGATATTTCCCTCTGTCTACTCAAATATATCAGAAAGCAAAAAAGAAATATCTATATAATGAATCAGTAATCAAAGTCATTTAAATCCTAATTTCTTGATTACAATTCCTCCCTCTCATTTGAGAATTGTCTCTCAATCTTGAGGGATATCTGGGCAATGACTCTACTAACTGCTTTATGGCTGGAAAGGGGCATTGTCATTAAGGGGCAGAAGGATGAAATGAAGTTAGTTGCTGTTCTTGGAGAGTCTGGTATTTCTGGGTTTCAGAGCCTCTCTAACATGGAACAATCTGGAGGTTTTATGCCCCTGAAAAACAAATTTAATAAGTACAATACTGTTGGTTGGGGGTTGCCATACTGTAGCAGTTTCCAATATCTGGCTGAAACTTGCATAAGAGTAACCTCCAGAATGACCTCTTGACTCAATTTGAAATATCTTAGCCATTTAAATTCTATTACTTTTTGTCCTTTTAGTCAACTAATCCATGATGCCAGGACCAGGCTCACCCTTGGAACTTATGTGTCATGATCCAGGGCCAGTTATGTCCCATGATGCCAGGGCCACTTATGTTTCATGATGCCAGGGCCATACTTATGCCCCTGGAAATTATGTCCCATGTAGGGGGGGAAGGTCAGAGTTTGGCTTAGAGAGAGACCATATTTGAGCAACAGCAGGGATTTTTTTTGGAGAAGGATCTTGGGCACTAACCATTAGTAGGTTCAATTTGCTATTACAGAAATAAGTTTCATAAGCACAAGCCTCAAAATTGAGACCTGGCTTATTAAATTGGGAACCCTTCCTGCTTAAGAAAATGATAGGAATTTCCATATTAGGTAAGTTTAATGTTCTATTTTTCCCAGTCCCTCAAAGGACTTGGCAGATATTTTTCATTTTCTACCTAAAATACTCTGAAATGTATCATGTTATAATATTAACTTGTACAGAATATTAAGATTTTATTTTTTACTCTAGGTTCTATATCAAATAAAGCTGAATTAGGGAGTTTAAGTTAACCACCTGGACAGATTGTTAGTTAGTGTGCTACAGAAAATTTAAATTTTAGATAAAATAAACATTTTCTTTTTATCTCACGCAAAAGATAAAGCTTTAAAATACAGACGATATTAGCTTTTTACCTTGAATATTGATTTACCTTAGTTTTAACTAGATCAGTTCCATCTCATCTTTAATCAGAGTTTTATCTTTTTCAGTGTTTTTTTTTTTAATAGTTGCTGTATGGACTTATGCTGACTTTCATAGCTGAAGAGCTAAATCTGAGTCTCAGGTGTCACATAAATACTTAAAGTTCCAGGGAGCTACTAGATTATACAAAGAGCAAAGCATTTCAGATTAAAATACAACAGTTGAAGCTTACAATCTAAGCTCTAATTTGTATAAGCATTTTTAAATTATGCTACCTTCAGAAATAAAGCATTAGACAGCTGTTTTATATTAACAAATCATAGCAGAATTTTTGTTCTGTTTCACTTTTAAACATTTATCAGAGTTATTAACAGATGAATGTAATTCATTTATTTGTCTGGCCTCTCTTTTAAAGTCTTTCCTCATTGTAGTTGGAGCTCTGACCTATAGCTGATCACATGTAGTTTTAGAGAAGTATTAGAGCAAAGCAGTGCAAATGATGATTTGGCTGTTTCTATGATCCATACCTTTTTAAGAATAACTAAAACCATGACAAACAACACCATACCATTGTTTAATGTCATACAGATTAGTATCAGGATGCTAATACTTCCCAAATACCTCCTATGCAGTAGGTTAAATCTTAGCACCTTACTTATACAAAGTGAAAGAGCAAATTATTTGTAACAGTTTTTCCTTTAACAGTGAGAAGATGTGTTTTATAAAGGATGATAATGCCAACACAAACATTGACAAGGATATTATTTTGATATAAATAGTGATATAAAATCTTTGTTTTTTTTAGACAGAGTACTTGGATGATTAAGAAAAACTTTTTAAAAGATTTTTTCATTAAGAGCAGATTAAAAATCCACATTATGTTAACAGGGAGAAAACCAAACTTTAGTTCTTTATGAATATCCAGTTTGACACAACAGCTTTGTTTTTTTGAAATATATGATAGACTTATCAAATTTTGGTTAACACTGACTATGATACACGGAATTCACTTTTATAAACTCCGTTTTACAACTCTCTGTATATATTCAGGGCTTATAGTCAACAATGACTATAACAAACAAAATTCACCTCCTCCAACTCTCTACTACTTTCTGTATCCCTTCGGGGTTTGTAGTCAACAATGACCACAACAAACAAAATTCATTTCCTTAAACTCTCTACCATCTTCCATATCCATTCTATATATAGTTTTTATTTATCCACAATACCCACAATAAGAAATAGAATTAATAATAAATTCACAAACATGTTTGAGCCTGCATACTTCCTTCCAAAAACAGCATTCATGAAGGGGAGGAGAGCTAGAGATACTACAGAATAGTGGAAGAGGGAGAAATTTATGCTTGGGTTTAGAGCATAGCCAGGCATCTATATACTTTATATTCAGCACACACAAATGATTACTTTATAATATGTCTAAAATCTCTCAATCCAATTCAGCACTACCTTCAAAGGTCAGAGAAGCCCCAAGCTTGAAATATAATCAGCTTTTTTATATTTATGGGATTTATATCTAGGAAAACCTCAAATTTTCCACAACATTATTCCCAAGTGTTAAATAATACCAGGAATATATTAGTTTGCAAAATTAAGTTATAGCTTCTTTAAAAACTAGTTCAGAGCTCTATTTATTTAAATGTCACTTTCTTATTTCAAAGAAATAAGGTCTTTACAAGTGTCATCTCTTCTATGAGGTCTTCTTAGGTCATTTCTCATCTGCTTTTTAAGTTCTTCCAGCTCTTTATTACTGCCATCTTATACTATATCCTAGTACATGTATATGCTAACTAGAATATAAACTCTTTGAAGATAAAAATTATGTCTTCTCTATTCATGACAGCATCTACTAACAAAAATATCCTGATTGAGATGAACAAAGACACTACAAATTCAAACTCTTTCACATGCAAAGGTAATAAATGGCCAAGAAACCAAAAGTCAGATTTTTTGAAATCTAAACTCAACTTATTTCTTAAATAAAATACATTTGAAGCATTAACATATTTTAAATTTTATTATATTTTATATGTTTTGTTATTGTCAGGTACATTGCTCTTTTTATGTAACTTAACCTATTTATTTAGGCAATTTTGAGAGGAATTTTGAGAAAGTATTTATAATACTAGCTTATTTTATCAGTAAGCTTGTACAAATTTAGGGAGAACATATCCAAGCAGAATAAAATCATATTTGTTCAATTCAAATTTTACCATAAAATTCCTTTTATCAGAGGTTGAGAAAAATCTCTTTGTCTTCATGATATCTTAAAACTATAAAAAATTTTAAAAGTAAACACTGACTATGAACTTCTGGAAAATATACTACAATTGTTTAATTTGTTCCAAGCCTAAATCCAGGAAAACTTTTCCATAGCTTTCAAAGATATTTCATTTTATTTAGTGAAATTCGGTAATTAGATTTTATTCGGTTACCCCTATCCCGAGCCTATTTATATTTGAATAAGGATCTGATTACTACTGGTAACTACAGTTACCATTGCACAGGTATTATTAGAAAAAATATTAACAAACAGCTTATTCTGTAGCATTTTTTATACCTACCATTTCTAATTTCCAGGCCCAGTAAAAAAGAGAATTCTAAACCACATCACCCCCATCTTTCTGTGCCTAGCCCTCTCCCCATAACTGCTTTAGGTGGTTAGGCCTTGGGGCAGAATGAAGCCTGGCTTGTTGAAAGTTTTAGGTGAGGGCTGTGGAATTTTTAGCACTACTATGCCCTTCTTTAACTATTTCCATTTATTAGATTTATTTTACTAAAAGCTGTGACCAAGACAAATGGAAAAATTCTTTGCTTTAAGCCAGTTCCAAGGGGACCTGAACTACCATATTTACTCCCCAATCCATTTTTACTCCTTGTTGGCCCACTTATCCAGTCAGATGTCTAGACATGGAACTGAAAATGTTTTTCTCTTTGAAGCTTTTTAAGGCACCAAAAAGTCTCTGGAGTGCTGGTAAAACAGAGAAACCATGGTTGCCAAGCCTCTAGGCTTAATTCAGTCCAGCACCACAAAAGGCTTGGTTACCTGGCTTACCTGCTTTGCTGGGACACCAGAGTCTTGGATATTTGTCCCATTGGAGGGTTGCCAAATTGTTACCAGACAAAGGCAGTGGATTCTTTTATCTGACACACTCCATGACCAATTCCTGAGACACCAAGATTTCAAAGAGAGAAAAAGGTTATTATCAAAGGCAGAGTAGTAGAACAGATGGCCTATGTTCTAGTTTGCTAGCTGTCAGACTGCAATATACCAGAAACAGAGAGGCATTTTCAAAGGGGAATTTAATAAGTTGCTAGTTTACAGTTCCAAGGCCAAGAAAATGTCCCAATTAAAACAATTGATTTGACTATGGAAACGTCCAATCAAAGGCATCCAGGGAAAAATACCTTGGTTCAAGAAGGCCAATGAAGTTCAGGGTTTCTCTCTCAAGTGAGAAGGCACATGCTGAACATAGTCAGGGTTTCTCTCTCAGCTGGAAGGGCACATGGCAAACATGGCATCATCTGCTAGCTTCCTCTCCTGGCTTCCTGTTTCATGAAGCTCCCTGGGAGGTGTTTTCCTTCTTCATCTCCAAAGATCACTGGCTGGTGTACTCTCTGCTTCTCGTGGCTATGTTATTCTTCTCTGCTCTTTCTGAATTTCTCTCTCCAAAATGTTTCCTCCCTTTATAGGATTCGAGTAAAGTAATCAAGACCCACCCAAATGGGTGGAGACATGCTTCCACCTAATCCAGCTTAAGAACCACTATTGGTTGATCACATCGCCAGGGAGATGATCTAATTAAAGTTTCAAACATACAGTACTGAATAGGGATTAGAAGAAACGGCTGCCTTTACAAAATGGGATTAGGATTAAAACATGGCTTTTCTAGGGTGCATACATCCTTTTGAACCAGCACAGCTTATCAGCCCAAAATCTGTCTCACTGAACTACAGTAATTCTGATAGTTTCATTAGAGAAAAAGATGAGCAGGGTTTCAGGATCTTTCCCTCATTTTTGAAGGACAGTTTTGCCAGATATAGTATTCTTGGCTGGCAGCTTTTCTCTTTTAGTATCTGAAATATTTCATACCACTGTCTTCTCACCTCCATGGTTAATACTGAGGAATCCACACTGAGTCTTATTTAGCTTCCCTTGTATGTGCTGGATCACTTTTCCCTCATTGATTTCAGAATTCTCTCATTGTCTTCGGTAGTTAACCATGTAATGAGTAAGCGTCTTGGAATAGGTCTATTTGGACCTCTTCTGTTTAGGGTACTTTACATTTCCTGGACCTGTAGTTTGATGTCTTTTATAATAGTTAGGAACTTTTCAGCAATTATTCCCTCAATCATTCTTTCTGCTCCCTTTCTCTTCTTTTCTCCTCTGGGACACCCATGACACATACATTCATGCACTTCATGCTGTCAGTCAATTCCCTAAGATCCTGCTCAAATTTTTCCACTTCTTTCCCCATCTGTTCTGTTATGTGTAAGATTTCAGATGTCTTGTTTTCTTCTGCCTCTTCAAATCTGCTGTTGCATGTCCCCATTGTATCTTTCTTTTATTGTGCTTTTCAACCCCATAAATACTTTTATGTTTGCATGCTTCTGAGTTCTTCTTTATGCCAATGTCTACTTTGTATCCTTCATCTCTTTTGTTATATTTTCCTTCAACTCACTGAATTGATTTAGAAAATTCGTTTGAACTTCCTTAATTGTTCCAATACCTGAATCTCATTTTAGTTTGTTCCTTTAACTGGGCCACATATTTATGCTGTTTAGTGTGAATTGTGATTTGTTGCTGGTGTCTAGGCATCTGATTTTCTTGATTAGTTTATTCTGGAAGTCATTTTCTCTCTTGCCTAGCATTCTCTCATTGATTGATTTTGTTCTCTAACTCTTCTTTGACACTTGGTTCAACTTATTCTAGACCTCTGGCATTGCTTGTGTTTAAATGTTTAGATTTTTTCAGCTCTTATTTATCTGATTCTTGCCCTGCATATACAGAAGGATTTTTTTAGATTGCCCTATTTGTGCAGTTGTTTCACTCCCAGGAAAAATCTTTCTCTTTCCTCTTCCTCCTCAGGGAATGTTGATCTGCTCTGTTTGTTTTTTATTTATCTCTACATACTTTTAATATTCCTTTTATTATCTCTAGCAACTTTTTCCTGGAGGGCTGGAAGTAGGGGTCCCCAGGAGAGGACCTGCCCATCAGTTTTTCCCAGACAAGACAGGTCCAGGCCTTATGAAGGGTGTGTAGATCAACATCAAGGTCCCCTGGAGAGGAGACCCAACAGGATGCCAGTCTTTCCTGTGCTTTTCCTGTCCTGCCAAGTAGATGGTACTCTTCAGCCCACTGCTCCCTGAAGACGTAAGTTTGTACTGTGCCTTTAATTATCAGCTGACCCCACTCCTGCTGTGGGCATTGTTTGAGATGGGGGCTGAGGGAAAGCTATTTGAAACTGTCTCTGTTTTCCCAGCTCTGGAGCCTGAATTCTCTAAATAACAGCCACTGCCTGTGCTGGGCCTTGCCCCTGTCTTTTCTTGGGGAGAAGCTGCTCTTCAGCACTCTTTTCCCCACAAGCTGAAAAGAGTTAGTGACCATTAAGCAGACCCACTTCTGCCCCTACCAGTGCATGGTTGAGATAAAGCCTGAGCACTGGTTTTTGTAAGTTGAAGCTGTTGCTGATATCCCAACCCCTGAAATATAAAATCTCTAGATGGCATTTACCACTTGCACTGGGCCCTGCCCTCACCCTTTTCTTGGGGAAGAGCTACACTTCAGTGACCTATCTCCACTGCCAGACCGGTTAAAGTATCTCTCAATCAATCCTGCTTCCACCTGTGCCTGAGGCAGGGTAGAAAATGGAGACTGCTGGATGCTTTCTTTAATGGGCTTCTTAAAAAAAATTTAGCCTTTCCTAGCTACCTCCAACATTCCAGGTCTGCCAATCAAGAGCCAGAGTCACAGAGCAGAGCCATCCTTCAGCAAACTGAGGTCAGCCAATTCTAAAAGCCTCTGTCTTTCCTTCAGCCCTTCTTCCTCCCTATTGGGAGCAGGGCTGAAATAGAACTTCCAGTTTCTTTCTGTAAATTTATCTGTGCTCAGAACTGGCTTCCATCAATCTGAATTCATTAATAAAAAGCCACAATTGGTCCTCAGCTAAATGGTAAGACTAACTGTAAAACTATGGTCCTGGTAAAGAACAGACAAACCAATGGATGAAAGAAAGAGTTTAAAAATATATAAACTTTATATATGACAAAAAGTAACTCTACAAACAATGAGGACAACAATAACAACAACAGAAACCCTGGAACTCTAACACTATTTAAAAGGCATACACTGTATGGGTTATAGAACCAAATGTGTAAAGGGAAATTATAAAGCTAATAGAAGAAAAGGTAGGAGCACATATTTATTATATAGAGATGAGATAAGGATTTCTAAATAAGACACCAAAAGCACAAATCATAAGTTTAAAAAAAAAAAATGGATGGATTTGGTGACCACAGAAGTAAAATGTCTACTCAATAAATGACAATATAATCTAAATTAAACACAGACTGAAAGAAGATATTTCTAATAAGTAATACTGACAAAATATCCAAATTTCTTGTATAGATATAGAATATATAAGAAAACACTTACAGATTCATTAGAAAAGTAGGACACCTAAGGAAAGAATAGACAAAAAAAAGAAAAAAACTATGAAATTCAGAGAAGCAAGCCCAAATGTCTAATAAGCATGTAAAGAGATGATACTCACAGGCCATCTTAAGAGAAATAGTCTTAAAATGGCAAGAAATTTAGAAAGATAAGAGGATGTGGGGCAAAGGGGACTCATGCACTGCTGTAAGAATGTAAACTGGAACAGCCATCTGGAAAACAATCTGGCAGGATTTAGTGAACTTAATGCATGTATCCTTTGACCCAGTGATGCCAATTCTGGTTACATATCTATTTCAATTTGCTAATGCTGCCAGAATGCAATATATCAGAAGCCAGGTGTGCTGATTTGAAAGGAAGTATGCCCCTTAGAAAAGCCAAGTTTTAATCAAAATCCCATTTCATAATAGTAGAATAATCCCTGTTCAATACTATATGTTTGAAACTGTGATTGGATCGTCTCCCTGGGTGATGTAATTTAGTCAAGAGTGGTTGTTAAACTGGACTAGGTGATGACATGTCTCCACCCATTTGGGTGGGTCTTGATTGGTTTTATAGAGTCCTATAAAAGAGGAAACATTTTGTAGAAAACGATTCAGAGAGAGCCAGGGAAGAATGACATAGCCACGAGAGCCCACAAGCCAGCGACCTTTGGAGAGGAAGAAGGAAAACATCTCCCAGGGAGCTTCATGAAACAGGAAGCCAGGAGAGAAAGCTAGCAGATGACGCCTTGCTCACCATGTGCCCTTCCAGCTGAGAGAGAGAAGCCCTGACTGTGTTCACCATGTGCCTTCTCACTTGAAAGAGAAACCCTGAACTTCATTGGCCTTCTTGATACAAGGTATCTTTCCCTGGATACCTTTGATTGGACATTTCTATAGACTTGTTTTAATTGAACATTTTCTTGGCCTTAGAACTGTAAACTAGCATCTGATTAAATTCCCCTTTTTAAAAGCCATTCTGTTTCTGGTATATTGCATTCCGGCAGCTAGCAAATTAGAACACCAGGGAAGCTCACAATCAAATTGAAAAGAGGCGTCGTGATAAAATGAACAGTTTTATCAGTAAATTGGCTTCTTTGGTACCAATGTGCAATGCAATGTCCAGGAAATTAGATAAACTTATTGTGCTAAGGAGGGCATGAAATGTTATCAGGTGCCACCATTCCATACACAGAAGCAAACTACAAACCAACTTTTCTGTCGGATGATGAATTGAAACACCTTATTCTCAGGGCGGCAGATAGATTTTTGTTTGTCGTAGGATGTGACCGAGGGAAGATACTGTTTGTCTCAGAGTCTGTCTTCAAGATCCTCAACTACAGTCAGAACGATCTGATCAGTCAAAGTTTGCTTGACTACCTGCAATCTAAAGATATCGCCAAAATCAAGGAGCAGCTCTCTGCCTCCAACACCGCACCCTGGGAGTAGCTAATAGATGCAAAAACTGGACTTCCAGTTAAAACAGATTTAACCCTCGGGCCATCTTGATTATGTTCTGGAGCATGACATTCTTTCTTCTGTAGGATGAAGTATAACAGGCCTTCAGTAAAGGTTGAAATAAGCACTTCCCCTCTACCTGCTCAAAGAAAAAAGCAGATTGAAAAAGCTTCTGCACAATCCACAGCACAGACAATTTGAAAATCTGGCCACCCACATAAATGGGCCTAGATGGAGACAATGAACTGGACAGTGAGGGGTGTAACCTCGGCCGCCTTATTGCAATTGGATGACTGCATTCTGAAGTAGTCCCACAGCCAGTGCATGGGGAAATTGGGGTGAAATCTATGGAATATGTTTCTCAGCTTGCAATAGATGGGAAGTTTGTTTTTGTAGACCAGAAGGCAGCAGCTATTTTGGCATATTTACCACAAGAACTTCTAGACACATCATGTTATGAATATTTTCACCAAGATGACATAGAACATCTTGCAGAATGTCATAAGCAAGTTTTACAGATGAGAGAAAAGATCACAACTAACTGCTACAAGTTTAAAATCAAAGATGGTTCTTTCACACTATGGAGTTGATGGTTCAGTTTCATGAACCCCTGGACCGAGAAAGTAGAATACTTTGTCTCAACCAATGCTGTTGTTTTAGCCAACATCCTGGAAGGCAGGAACCCAACCTTCCCACAGCTCACAGCATCCCCCTACAGCATGGACAGCATACTGCCCTCTGGAGAAGGTGGCCCTAAGAGGTCCCACCCCACTGTTCCAGGAATTCCAGGGGGAACAAGAGCTGGGGCAGGAAAAATAGGTCAATTGATTGTCGAGGAAATCGTGGAAATCCACAGGATAAGAGGATCATCACCTTCCAGCTGTGGCTCCAGCCCTTTGAGCATCACAAGTACACCTCCCCCTAATGCTTCTTCTCCAGAAGGCAAGAAAATTTTAAATGGAGGGACAACAGATATTTCCTCCAGTGGTCTACTACCAGGGCAGCCTCAGGACAACCCAGGTTATCCATATTCTGATAGTTTTTCTATTCTTGGTGAGAACCCCCTCATAGGAATAGACATGATAGACAACAACAAAGGCTCAAGTAGTCCCAGAAATGATAAAGCAGCAATCATTATGGGCCTTTTGGAAGCAGATGCTGGGTTGGGTGGTCCTGTGGACTTCAGTGACTTACCATGGCCACTGTAAACACAACACATTGCTTTAGCAACAGCTATAGTATCAAAGTGCATTACTGGTGGAGTTTTACAGTCTGCGAAGATTATTGGATAAGGAGAGAACAGCTATTATGAACTGTCTTCATGAAAGCCAGCTCGGAGCCATTGATACAAGTCAATCTTACTATGTATAACTTCAGACAAAGTAGAACTAAGCCTGCTCCAGTGTTTTCTCATCATTGATTATTAGGCTAGCTGTGGATAGCTTGCATTAATTGTATATTTTGGATTCTGTTTGTGTTTAATATTTTAATCATTCTGCACAGAAGTATCATTGGTAGCTTTTATATGCAAATTGTCATTTCAGATGTATGGTGTTTTTACACTACAAAGAAGTCCCCCATGTGGATATTTCTTATACTAATTGTATCATAAAGCTGTTTATTCTTCCTTGTAAGAATCCTTTACTATAAATATGGGTCAAAGTATAATGTATGAGACAGCTAAAGATTTTTAATAGATGTTCCCCTTGTTCTAAAAAGAAAACATCAACAACAATGATACATACTTTATGTGAAGGTATGCAGCCACTGGAGTGGATGCCTCTGGGTAGTGGCAGAGAATGGGAATGGAGATGGAGATCAAGAGTAAAGGTAAGGACGATGCCCAGGCAATGAATGTGTGCTTTGAACTGAGCAGTACAGTTAACTCAGCTCTCTGATCCCGAAGTTAAAAAAAAAATTAAGGCTTGACTGTTACAAAAATAAAAAAAATGAAGTCCTAAATGTATAAAAATTACCCACAATCCTGCCACTCAGTGATATTAACCGAAATGCTGTGCATTCCATATAATATGCTATTATATATATTTATACTTTTCTTCTGCTTACAAAATCATATAGAATATAGTAAACCTTTGCAAAAATGTGGTCATGTCATCCATACTATTTATAATCTGATATCTAATAATAATGGTAAACATCATTTATTTGGCACTTGTAATGTGCCAGGTACCATGCTAAGCATTTTCCAATACTTACAAGTATATTATAAGGTAGTTACTCTTATGACTGCCATTTCACAGACGAGGAAAATTAAGCAGTCAGATAATCTGGTCCTGTTCAAAGACATACTAGGTGGTTGGACTGGAATGTAAAGCCAAGCAGTATGAGTCTGAAATCTACATTTGAAAGCACTAGGTCTGCTTCACTTAACCAACTTTTATTGATGTCTAATAGATTGACATCAAAGATACAAAGCAATAAGCTCTTCTATTGCACACTAGGTCTCAGCCATTTCAACAATTCCTGTAAGAGAGTCACTTCCATTCAGTGGTAACAAACAGTTCAATTTAAGCCAAAAACCATGCATTTATTTTGCTATGCCAAGTACTTAGCACACCCAATTTTGTGCATTTTAAGAATGATAGGGTCCCATTCTCTCTGCTCCTCAGCATTGGCTGTTGCCTGGACTGTCTTTTCCAGTTTCCAGGACCTGAATTTCCTGACATGTCATCCGAATAAGGGAAACTCTTCATGGGAGGCCTCAACTTCAACACCAATGAGCAAGCATTGGAAGACCACTTCAGCAGCTTTGGGCCTGTCTCTGAAGTGGTTGTCATCAAGGACTGGGAGACTCAGCAATCCCGGGGTTTTGGCTTCATCACTTTCGCCAATCCAGAGCATGCCTCAGATGCCTTGCAAGCTATGAATGGAGAGTCCCTGGATGGCTGCCAGATCTGTATGGACCACGCAAATGGAGAGTCAAGAACTCAGACTTCTGCCTCACCCACTGAGCCAGGCTCAGGTTATGGGGCGTTGTGGCTACCCACACCAGATAGGTACTTGGTCTAAGGAGGCATTATGTGCTGGGCCTATGGTGAGCTAACACAGTGGTAACTGACAAAAGGATCACCACTAGAGCCTAGAGGGTGTGGGAAGGTGGGGAGGGTCCTACTCAGCTCCTTGCCTCTCAGGAAGGAAAATACTTATCGCCCTTGGTGTGACCAGAGGCATGATCTCATAATTTACAAAATTTCTGCAATAGTGTTCCCCAGGTGGGATCAATAGACTGTAGTCTCAGACCCATACTAACAACTCTGGCAGTTCAGTCCAGGGAGGCCCAGTCATTTCCTGTTTATTTGCTCGAAGGAAAAGGGCCTGGAGGGCCCACAGTTGATTTTCCATGGTCCCCACAGTCCTTGAATAAAATTCCAGATTTCAGATTCGAAGTCAGGGATCAGACTTAAGGTGCTTTGGTTTGGCCAGAATCTTAATAATGTTTCCAAAGAACCCTCAGAGTCCAGAAACTCCCAGATGCTCAAAGGTAACTTGAGGGCTTGTATCCCAAGGCCTGTGCATCAGGCAAAATACCTGCCTTACAAATACTTCTGTTTTTCAAGCCCTGGATCTTGTCTATATCAAAAATCTTTAACGTCAAATGATCTTTAGATATCCCTCAACCCATTTCAAGGTCTAGAATAAATTCTAGATGTGGTTTTCAAATCTCAGGTACCCCATGTGGACAGAAATCTGTTTTTAGACTTTCTAGCTTAATTTCTTTGCCTCAATTATAACATCTGTAAAATGGGAAAATATTGATAGTACCCATGTTACAGGGGGTTAGGGTATTAAATGACTTATAAAATGTTTGGAACAGCTACCCCCACACCTAGTCCCAAATTCTGGATTTAGTGATGTGTGCTATGTTCAAAAATGCTTTTTACATAAGCTGCCGTGAATCTTCAGGCATGTCAGAAAGCATCTTGAATGCAATCAGGAGCCATTGTTCCTACCACTCTTAACTGTTTCTCAAGACAAAACATGATCAAGTCTTTACCCAGCTACATTCCTCTTCCAGACCACCTAAAGTAGCAAAAAGATCCACAGACCCTGATTCAGAATGCGCAACAATCTGGAAAACAAGGATTTTCAAATTTGGTAGCAAGACCTGACCTAAGATTTTTGTAATCTTAATATTCCCACATTGTGTGAAAATGCATACAATTTACTGCAGAAATACTATTACTAATGTTTGGTTATAGGGAGCTGCCCTAGACCCTCTGGGACACAGATTTTCCTTAATAAACAGAAAGTTAAGGTTCCTAAGTTGTAAAAAAATAAGCAAACAAACAAAAAAAAACGCATGGCATTGTTCTGCATAATTATTGCTAATGCATTGTTGAAGAGTTCATTGTTTTTACTTAATTTTAAACTGGAGAAATTTCTTAATTTCTGGAGAAATGCATCTCCAGAAATTTCCTTTACTCTTTCTAGTCCTTCTAGTGTTGCCGGAGCAGACAATTTGCAATCCATAGTACGAGGTAGGTTTTTCTTCATTGTGATCCAGTTCACCATTTGTCTATGTAAAGGAAAGAAAGCTTAATGAATATTCCTGTGTGCCAGATGCTCAGATGTTTTCTTTTTAATACAAAAATGATTACGGAGCTTGCAGTTTGAAAGATGTTGTTGTGTTTATAGTTGTTGAATCTGGGTGACGGGCAGGTGCGTGAACATTCATTATAGTATGATTACTATTCTGTTGTGTGAGTTTGAAGATTTCCATAATAGAACATTAAAAAAAATAAAAAAGAATGGTAGGAGGCACAATAAATGTTGTAAAATCATAAAATCTTGTCCAATCTTACCCTGGCTGTTTGAATTCCTTCTACGACTACAATTTGTCTTCTTTATTGCTGGCTATGTGAATGAGGGCAAGGATTTGGAGGTTATGTGAATATTTATCTCTCTGTGTGAAAACCCAGGCAACCAGAAGAAACTAAGTAAATCTTAAGTGTAATATATTTAGATGAAAGTTTATATAAAAATTAATGGATACGGGCTGTAGAAAACTATAAAAACACACTCTTAACTCACATGATGATGTTGATATATTTCCTTGTATTTCTAATAGCTATTTTAAACATTAAAAATAGGAAAAGGGAGTTATAATAGCTACTAAAAAAGTGAAATATTTTACTTAAAGGGAGTAATAAAATCTAAAAAAGTAAAATTTTTACTTAAAGTGACATATTAAAAACGAAGCGTGTACTTGGGAAATGATGTGGCATGAAATATATGCTCTGAGACCGAGTTACGGAAGGGCCAGTATAAGTCAATAAAAAAGTATAGAGACCATGATATATTTTTTTTAAGTATTAAGTAGTTACTATAGAGAAGGCTAATGTTATTGTAGTAAGGGGAACTCTGTTGTGGCCCCAGAAACCTCAACTTTTCAAATGGTTCAGTAGATAATCCCATCCATTCATTCATTCATCAAAGGACTGTGTTTCAGCACTTACCATTTTCTAAGGACCATATATTGGTTAGCACCTAATAGATTAAAAAATTGCAGATTACATTTTCTCATTTATCCAATAGATTCACCTAACAAAAAAGTTTTGACTGCTTATTAGGCAGTCATGCTTAAACTAAGCATGACCTTTGTCTTCATTAAGTTTATACTGTAATCTTTTGTCAACCCTGGTGTGTATATTTCTGAAAAGTGTTATTTTTGTCGAAGTCTACGCTGGCAAAAATAGAGGTCTCATGTGAAATAGGGAGTTAAAATTATTTAAGTGGCATTAAATATATGTGGAAAAGAATAAATAAAAATTCCGGAAAAGATTTGCTTCTAAAACAAATCAGATCCATGGCATTAAAATTCAATTTTATTAGATAACTTCTCTAATCATCTTCTTCTATTGCTCAGGTCACGATTCTGAGGATATATTTTGCTAAAGCAAAATCAATTTCCCCATAATTTTTATGTATTGCAGATTGTCCCAGGTTTTCATGCTTTTGAGCTAGCCTTTACTGGCTTGAAATTTAACATCGCAAACACTTGCATTCTTCTTTGTTTAGTTTCAACATGCTTCTGCTACCTCTACCTTGTCAAAAATGATTACAGTGCTCGAGGGCACAGTTTTCCTGATCCTGAATCCATAGACTGAGAAGGTAGAACACACACAAAAATTTCCATTCTGCATCCCCATAAACATACCCTTGTGATCTTCAAGAGGGAGGAGATAATTTTGGGTTCAACAAGACTGAACTGAACTACATATTTGGTAAAAAAAAAAAAAAAAAAATTAGGTTAGTTTATAGATATAAGACCCCATCACTTCTGTAAAAGAA
Organism: Myrmecophaga tridactyla; assembly: GCA_004026745.1. Classification (NCBI taxonomy): domain Eukaryota; kingdom Metazoa; phylum Chordata; class Mammalia; order Pilosa; family Myrmecophagidae; genus Myrmecophaga; species Myrmecophaga tridactyla. The sequence continues at coordinate 27,071 of PVIY010011272.1, read as the reverse complement.
AAATTGTCCCAAACCGGGTATGGGACAGAACCCTATTTTGCAATATTATTCAAAACCTCCCTCTAGGAAGAAATTAGCCCTCCTTATAAAATACATAAGCAAAGTTCTGATGAAGCTTTAATGAGTTTAAGAGTTATGGGAAACCAGTTATCAACTTTCCAAGCTGACCAACATTCAGTGATTAAGAAACATTATTTTGGGCAGGCCATGGTGGCTCAGTGGCAGAGTTCTCGCCTGCCATGCAGGAGACCCAGGTTGGATTCCCAGTGCTTGCCCATGCAAAAAAAAAAAAGAAACAATGTTTTCTATGTTCCAGCAAAGATTAGCTAACCATTATTTTCCTATAAGATGTTCTCACTAAGACTAAACCATTGAATTGGCCTGCTAGAGGCCTTTTCCTTTGCAGCATATTCATAATTAAATTCTTTGAAAAAAGTTTATCACATCAAAATTTCAGGTAGGAGAGTCAGAGTTTTTTAAGGATTCTTCTAGTGAAAAAGACAGCGAAGTAAATCAATAATTACAGTGGAGTGTGATAAATGCCACTTTATAGCTGTGCCCCGTGTGCTGTGCGAGTGGAAGAAGAGTCTTAAAAGCAGACTGGGATCAGCTCAACACAAGAGCACCTGACAGTGGGAGAATTTTTGTGATTATTTCATGAACCACTTTCAAGTCAATGCTTTTGCTTGTTAGGTTTAGTTATTAGTTTCGATACAGCTACCATTTCATACCTGTTAGTCTAAAAGTAAATTGCTTTAGCCACATAACAGCTCAAATAAGCTTTTGCTTGTTTGTTTGTTTTTTGGCATGGGCAGGCTCTGGGAACTGAACCCGGGTCTCCGGCATGGCAGGCGAGAACTCTGCCACTGAGCCACTGTGGCCACTCAAATAAGCTTTTATGGAATAGTCCGGGTATTTAAACACCACAGCAACATAACTTTTATGGAAAAATATGTTACAAATTCTAAACAAAAAATTGTTAAGCGGACATTTGAAATAAAATCAATTGGTAAATTGTGACTCCCTGCCTATCTGTACGGGAAAATACAAAAAGGAGAACCTATTCCTTAGGTGAACTCAACTTAATTTTGCTCCACACTGTCATTCTCAGCAAGCAACTTTCTGATTCTTGAACTGGGATTCAGGTATCGTGGTAATAGGAAAGAGAATTCCAACTGCTGGGCACACTGATAATATCATTCACAGTAGTTAAAGCTCCCATTACCAATTAATCCATTAGCATGCTAGTGTACAAATCAGTCTTTTCTAAGTTAGAAAAATGCACAATGATGGTATAGTAGAATCCATATATTTACATATGGTAGCAGCATCAATACAACTACATGAACGATAAGTTGACTCTGTCCTTGTTACTGTCCAGTTAATATTACTTAGTTGCTGAGCTGTTTACGTTAATGACTTGGATAAAGGTGTAGTCAAAACGTTTCCATGTGACACTGTTGACAAACTCAAAACTGAAAATGGTCTACATGAACAAAGATGAACCAAAGTTCACCAGTAAGAAATTAACTAAGGATTAAAATAAGAAACAAATGCGCCCATGTAAAAAGATGCGACTTAGCAGCACCAATTACAATTTTTTTTAAAAGTCAGAGGGACTTTGCTTGACTTAAGTTTAACGTGGATCTAAAGTAGAAAAAAGCAATATGAACTCAGTCTTCAAATGCAATTAACATTTAGTGAGTGCCCTTTTTTGTATTATTTTGGGATCTTTCGTATCATTAAGAGTTTACAATGAGAAAGGGGATCAATTAATTTTATTATGTGATGGTCATATCCCAACTAGAAAACAGTGTTCAGTTGAGAACAAAAGGGAACAGTTTCCTATATTGGACAGAAATGTTTAGCAAAGTATTTATTATAGAAAGTGTTTACTAGAAAACTTCATCTTTATCATTTGTTTTTAATTCTAAAAGGTGAAATTGTCAATATAAAGGGAAGAGCTTACACAAAATATGGCCAGATTTTACCATCTGAAGAGTGCTCTTGAAAAGTATCTCATAATCTTAGGTCACTTCAACCTAACGATCTAATAACTGAATAAACAATATCTGATGTTAGCTGATAATTAATTGTTGTCAATACCACGTCTGTTTAAAAACATTTCACTGCATCTCATAAGGATATCTTCTTAGACTAAAATAAAATCAGAATCTCTTAATTAAATCAACGTGCAAACTGCAATCTTTGTGAAAACCAATCTCAGCAGCAAAAATTTTTCCCTTGGGGAAAAGGGCTTTCATTCTACCCTGAGTTTAGGGCAAATTCTACAAAAAATTTCAGTTCCATGAACTATTAATTTAACAGATAAGAACTAACTCCCAGATGTTTCATGCTATTTAAAGTGAAAGATTCATTAGCCTCTGAACTACACTCAAAAAAGCCTCTGATAGTATAAAGCTCCTCAACATAAATGAATTAAGAAAATAACTTGAAATTTAACTTGCCTTCCTACATGGAAACTTTTGACTTCTGGGATGAAGAAAATTACTATAATTTTTCTATAAATTTTTGGATTCAACTATACGAATGCAAGCACTAGTAATTACCTTAAGAGAAATATGGAAAGTTATTGCTGGCAGCTTCCATCTCCACATCAGAACACCATAAGGCTCCTCTGCTATCCTATATTTTATGAAGCAAGTTATTTGCTTTCTGTAGCCTGTATCTGAAACAAGCCATCAGGGTAATAGATAAAAACTGGGATGAATTGTAAAAACACACTAGATACACAGGTTGCATGATTTAAAGGAGATGTTGACTTTTTATCCCTTCTCTGGGCTTCACACAAAAGTTGTTTTATTCCCAAGGTATCTTCTTAGTATTATGATAGACCTGCAGGATGTGGCAGAGACTACTGGCAATACCAAATTTCCAAATGCCTGGTAGAGATTAGCTAACAGTGGTTTATCAGTTGAGCCCATAAGTTATGGAGTCAGACAGACCACATTCAAAGTTTAGGTCTGCCACTTACTAGCAGATACTTAAACTTTTCTCAGTCTCAGTTTCCTGTCTGTGAAATGGGATAATCATAGTACCTACATCATGGAACTGACTGAAGAATAAATATTATATATACATACATATGTATTTTATTTATTTGTAGAAACTAAACCTGCCCATCTCTAATATCATTACTAACTCTCACAGTGCCTTTAATAGTAAATATCAAGAAATAGAAGTGATTATCAATATCATTTATTATTATGGCAAGAATTACAAACACTACCATAGTGATTAAAAGCACAGGCTGTATGAGGAAGAACAAATGAATGTCAACATTGCAAGGTATTGAAAATGGATGGTACATAGGAAAAAGTACAATCAATGCAAGCCAGGGTCTACAGTCAACGTAACACTGTAATATGCTTCCAATGAATGTAACAAAGGCATTATGCCAAAACTAAAGTCAGTAAGCCAGAGATATGGAGGATGGGTATGGATTCTTTAGGTAAGAAGAGAAAATGTCTTCATATAGTCTATGATGGTGAAGACCCGTCTTTTCACTTAGGTTGGATTGTATGATGTGTGAACAAAAATGGTATTTAAGTTAGGTGTTTAATATCTAGAATTTAAGAACTTTGCTATCTGAATTTGTAGATTTTTTTCCTTGTTGCCTTAATTTTAAATTGGTTTATAATACTTACTGTGCAACACAGGTTTTACAATGGTTATTTGAATACTTTATTTAAATATGCCTATGGTTAAGCGAACTAAGATATCCATTTTTGGCGGTTCTAATTGTATTGTCTGTTTTCTTAAATGAAAATACATTTTCTAAATGAACAAAGAGAACAAGTGCTAGAGAAAATGTAGAGAAAGAGATGAACTTATTCACTGTTGGTAGGGAAGCTGAGAGGTGCAGCCCCTCCGGAGGGCAGCGTGGTGGCACCACAGGAGGCTAAGGGTGGGGCTGCCATGTGAACCTGCGACCCAGTTGCTAGGTATATACCTAGAGGAACTGAGAGTGGGGACGTGAATGGACATTTGCACACTAGTGTTTACGGTGACAAAGTTCATGAATGGAGGTGGCTGAGGGAAGGAAGGGGGAGCTGTGGTGTGTACATACAATGGACTACTGAGTGGCTGCAAAAAGGAATGAAGTTGTAAGGCATGCAACTAGGTGAATGAAACTTAAGGACAGTATGTTGAATGAAATGTCAGAAACAAACAAACAAATATTATCATGCCTCACTCATATAGACTATAATGTGTAAACTCAGAGAATTGAAGTCTACAGCATGGGTTATCAGGTTGGGGCCTACTGTCAAGGAACCTAGACTGTAAGCTCTTACAGCAGTCACATATATTCAGGAGTTGTAACTGTTATTTCTAAATTCTGAGATATTGAGCTATTTGAGTATAACCTGGTCATCCCCTGAAACTTCAGATATGTATGTGACACCTGAGATTCTGAGTTAGAGCCCTGATATTCTCACAAGCAGTGGGGACAACCAATTCAATAGGCTGAGCCCTTGATCTTGGGGTTTGCCCCTATGAAACTTATTCCTATAAAGGAGAAGCTAAGTCTACTTACAATTATGCCTAAGAGCCAACCCCAGAGAACCACTTTTGCAGTTCAGATGTGGCCTGTCTCTCTAAGCCAACTTGGCTTGAACTCACTGCCCACCCTTATGTGGGGCATGACTCCCAGGAGTGTAAGTCTCCCTGGAAATGTGGGACAGGATCCCCAGGATGAATGGGACCCAGCATCAAAAACGCCTTCTTGACCAAAAGGGGGAAGAGAAATGAGACAAAATAAAATTTCAGTGGCTGAAACTTTTCAAATAGAATCAAGAGATTATCCTGGAGGTTATTCTTATGCATTATATAGATATCCCTTTTTACTTTCTGGTGTATTGGAGTGGCCAGAAGGAAGTACTTGAAACTGTTGAACTGTGTTCCAATAGCCTTGATTCTTGAAGACAATTGTATAACAATATAGATTTTACAATGTGACTGTGTGATTGTGAAAACCTTGTGTCTGATGCTCCTTTTATCCAGGGTATGGGTAGAAGAGTAAAAAAAATCTAGATAAAAAATAAATAAATAATGAGGGGATAAAGGGTAAAAAATTGGGTAGATTGAAATTCTAGTGGTCAATGAGAGGGAGGGGTAAGGGATATGGGACGTGCGAGTTTTTTCCCTTTTCTTTTTGTTTCTTTTTCTGGAGTAATGCAAATATTCTAAAAATGATCGTGGTGAAGAATGCCCAACTGCATGATGATATTGTCAGCCATTGATTGTACATCATGTATGGACTGTATGTGTGTGAAGATTTCTTAATAAAAATCTTTTTTAAAAAAAGCACAGGTTATGAAGCTATAAGATTCCAGGGTTTAAATACAAGCTCCACCATTACCTAGTGATCTTGGATAAGTTATTAAACCCCTCTGGTGTCAATTTCCTTGTCTGTAAAATGGGGATGATGATAGTACTTAGCTCATAAAGTTTTCAAAAGATCAAATAAATCAACATATACAAAGTGCTTAGAACAGTGCCTGGCACATAGAAAGCACTATATAAATGTCAGCCGCTACTAATGGTAGTAGAATTGAGTTAGAAAAACAAGATCAGAGGCAAATTAAGCCACATGGTTCTGAACTAAGCAAGAACAACCAACATTGTTCCATTTCCTGGGGGAATTCATAGCTTGAAAGTAACCTTTGGAGACCATTAAAACTGGCCATGAACAGCAAATCATAAAGGTGGGAACAAGAGTAATGGTATGAAGAAGAGAGCCTCCCATCGCCTTACCCTACTTTTGTAATGATTGTTCTCTTCAATGAGCCCAAAGCTTCAAGAAGCTTCCCACTCCAGTATCCTGATTTCATTTAGGAATTGACCTATTAGCAACTTTTCTGCAGCAAGTCAAGACACTTCCATCATACCTGTCACCATGCCCCACATAAGAGCTTGAATCTATGAACAAATGCCTTGTGTCTCTCACTCCTTCCACTGCCTGTTAAAGCCCTGTTTGGGAGAAAATAGGAAATCACATAAGTACCTCCCTTTCCTATTCCCAGCAAACTGAAGCTTAGTCTACCATCTGAGAATGAAATTAAGGGAAATTAAGTTACATGTAAATTGATCAGGTCAACCATTATCAGATGGAAGAAACCATGAGATTTTTCAGGGAATATGTGAATAAAAACTTAACGAATAACTCCAAATGCATCAAACTGTCCTAGATGCAATCTCTTCAATATTTATCCACCTCCATCTAATCAATTCAACTCTTTTCCTTTTTTCCATCTCAGTTATCTATACCTGAACACATCACTGGAACACTATTAGATCATAGCAACAGCCTTTCTCCCCACTGTAGCCAAAATAGCCATAAACACTTTCATATGATCATATCACCAATCTGCTTAAAATCCTTCAGTGGTTTTCTTTGCCTTTAAGATAAAGCCCAAGATTTTTGACATACCTTACAAGGCCCTCTGCATTTTGAGCTGTGGGAAGGGAAGTCAAATGAGTTCAAGTGGGGTGGATTCCACCACCATATATAGACATGCAATCTTTTCTAACTACAATAACTTAATCAAATTATAAGAAGTGAATTTAGAAATTGGAGAACCTGAGATATAGTAGAAGCTTAATAAAATATACCTACCAGTACTTCTGTTATTATTATTATTGTTATAATAAAAAATATTAAAAGTGTTCCTGATTTCTGCAAATGAAATGACTCTAGTTCCAATATATATTGCTATGTGACAAACCACCATAAAACAAGGTTACCTACAAAATATCTCTCTATTATTCTCACAGTTCTTTGTGTGAGAAATTCACTCAGGGTAAAGTGAGGCTGGCTCAGCTATGCTCCACAATATTTGGGACCTCAGCTGGGATGGCTCAAATGACAGATTACTACATTGTCAGGGTTCTTAATTCTCCTCCACATGACATCTGTTGCACTGGAATGTCCAAGATGTCTTCACTCACATGTCTTACACTCTGAATGGGATGGCTGTAAAAGCAATAGACTTGTCTACATTACTCTTTCTCCACAAGGACTTACCACATAGCTAGCTTGGATCCTTATATCATGGCAGTCTCAGATCAGTTGAATTTCATAGGTGGTGGCTAGCTTTCCTCAGAATGTTCCAAGAGACTCAGAGATGCTGAAAGGTTTCTCATGATCATCCCTATAAATCACAGAATGTCACTTCCCCACACTCTATTAACTGGCCCAGATTCAAGGAAAAAGGAGGATCAGACTCCAACGCTCTATGGTAGAATAGCGTGCATATAAACGGAAGGGAAGAAATTGATGGTGGCCACTCATAGACATGAACTACCACAGCGCCTCACTGCTTCTCTGGCCCTGAAATTCTCTTTTCTTCTGACTTCTGGACATCATATATTTATACATCCATATTTCCAGGTACTACATTTTTCAACCATGTTACAGAACCATATTGATAATGACAGCTAATACTAAAAGAGCAATAACTGTGGATCTAACGGAAACTATTATAAGCTCTTCACAAGCATGAATTCATTTAATTATCTCAACAATTTTTTGTGATGTTATTACTACAGGCATTTTGGAGAAGAGAAACCTGAAGTCCACAAAAGTAATTTTCTTCACATAGCTTGAGCAAGGGTACAGTCAAAATTCAAACCCAGACACTGTTGCCTCAAGGCCAGTTTTTTAACTACTATACTCTACAATAAAATCAATGCCCTTTCTTCCATTCATTCTATAACTTGTTCAGTGCCTGTAACTCTTATAAATTCTGAGGATACAGCAGTAAACAAGAAAGAAAAAAGGCTCCATCACTGCAGAAATCATAGAGAGTGTATGGTAGGGAGAGGGGATCAGATGATAAACACATAAGTGAGTAATACCTAATGTGACAGATGATAATGTCTATTCTACTCTCCCTAAGCGAGGTAAAAAAACTTAAAAGGTGTGCCTGGGGAGAAGTGGCAGTTACTAATTTAAATAGAGTGGTCCAGAAGGACCTCTCTTACAAGGTGATATTTGTACCTAGACCTGAAGAATGTGAGGTAATGAGCCTTGGCGATATCAAGAGTAAAAGCATCTCAAGTAGATAGGATAGCAAGTGCAAAGACTGTGAGGAGTGGGTTTTAGGAACTACAGAAGAGGAGCAAGGAGATCAAGGTGATTTGCACGAAATAAGTGAGAAAAGATTTTTCTCTTTTCTCTTTTTCTGATTTACTCTTCTGACTGAGCGCTCTCAACATTGGATTTTTTGTCCCTAGAAGACATGCCAATGTCTAGATCTATTTTTTCCTTACTTTTTTTTTGGGGGGGGGGGGTGCATGGTCCAAGAATTGAACCTGAGTCTACTGCATAGCAGGTGAACCACCCATGTACCTCTAGAGACATGTTTTATTATCACAACAGGGAAGGAGACTGTTACTGGCGTCCAGTAGGTAGAAGCCAGGGATGCTGAAACATCCTGCAATGCACAGGAAAGCTCTCCACAATACAGAATTATCCAGCCCCAAATTATCCAGTCAATAATGCCATGACTAAGAAATCCTGCTCTAACATCTCTCTCAGACATCTTTTGTGGAGTTTCCTCCTCAGATCACCTCCATGTGTTCCTTTTAATCCTAAATTGTTATATGATTTTAATTACAAAGCAATGGTTTTTACAATAAGATCACTTTTGCATCAAAAGAAGTACCATTTTTAGAATATGTTTATCATTTGTGAGGGTGTGGTATTCTGTCAAAGTTGAAAAAAATCTAAATTACTCTTTCTTACAAAAATGAATTGATGTCTCAGTTTTATATTTTCATAGAAACAGTACATGAAAGCCATCCTACTTATTATTCTTCAACCTTAAGTCATGTTTCAGGGTTAAATCTGACAACCTGTTGTCATGGTCAGGTTCATGTGTCAACTCGGCTAAGTGGTGGTACCTGTTTGTCTGGTTGGGCAAGTGCTGGCCTGTCTGTTGCGATGAGGACATTTCATAGAATTAAATCATGATCATGTCAGCTGCATCCACAGCTGATTCCCTTTGTAATCAGCCAAGTAGAGTGTCTTCTGCAATGAGTAATGCTTAATCTAATCACCGAAAGCCTTTTAAGGAGGATTCAGAACAAACAGGCTGTCTTCCTGCTTTGGCTGGCGAGCCTCTCCTGCAAAGTTCATCCAGACCCTCCATCGGAATCATTGGTTTCACAGCCTGCCTTGTGGATTTTGGACTCTGCATTGCCATGGTTACATGAGACACTTTTATAAATTTTATATTTGTGAGTGTTTCCTGTTGATTCTGTTTCTCTAGAGAACCCTAATTTGGTACCAGGAGTGGTTCTTAAGAAACAGAATCTTAAAAATGGTATTTTTATGAATGGTTTTCTACTCTGACTGGACTCAAAGGCACTAAGGACTCTGATTCCCATAATCAGAACGATACTCCCAATCCATGGAGTGAACTGGCAAAAGAGATAGTCAAAATATCACCATTAAATTCTCCTAATGCTTCGCTTGTATGAAGCCAAGCTCTGAGGGAAAATGTTTTTGACATCTTTACAGAGTTTTGTGGAAATAGTAAGTATAGAGATGTTGGTTTGTTGTTAGATACACTAGATACATCGAGGAGTGAAAGGGATGGGCTTAAGGCTTCAATGAGAAGCTTAAGCGCTGTCTGACAGATGTAGAAGTTTCTATGAGTATCCTGAAGGAAAATCTTATTTCCTGTAGCCATAGACTTGAGATCTCTGAAAATCAGACTCAGAAGCTTATTATTAGAGTAGCAACTTTACAACATAAACTGAAATCTCAATGTTGCATGGTGTCTGCCATTAAAGTGAGGGCATTGATTGGAAAGGAGTGGGACCCTGAAAAATGGGATGGTGACATATGGATTGATAATGATGTCGGGGGTGAGGTTGAAACCCTAGGTCATGCTGAGTCCTCTCTAGATAACCCTGTAATACTCTGCCCTGAGGATGTAGCTGCCCCACCTCCAGCCTGCCTTGAGGAGCTGGCAACCCAACCTCCTCCTGAAGGGATTAGCCCTAGAGTGATTAATCCTGTTTCACCAGATGAAACTGCATATGAATGCCCTGAAGCAAATGGCTTGGAAGATATTTCTAACTCTTTTCATGACCCTCCCCCCCCACCCCTCATTTCTTCCAGACCTATAACTAGACTAAAGTCCCAACAGGCCCCTAAGGTGAGGTACAAAGTATCACACGTGAAGAGGTACATTATACTCCAAAAGAAATGCGTGAGTTTTCCAATTTATATAGACAGAAATCAGGGGAATATGTGTGGCAATGGATTTTAAGGGTGTGGGATAATGTTGAGAGGAATATAAGGCTGGATCAGGCTGAATTTATTGATATGGGCCCACTAAGCAGTGATTCTGCATTCAGTGTTATACCTCCAGGTTTGAAAAGGTATTAACAGTTTGTTTGGATGGTTGATTGAAACATGGATCAAAAGGTGGCCAACATTGCCTGAGGTTGAAATGCCAGAACTGCCCTGGTACAATGTAGATAAGGGGATCCAGAGACTTAGAGAGATTGGAATATTAGAATGGATTTATCATGCAAACCCTGCTCTTATACCCCAGGAATGTCCGGAGGTTGTACCTTTTACCAAAACAGTGAGAAATAAATTTGTGAGACTAGCACCATCATCCCTGAAGAGCTCTGCAGTTGCACTTCTCTGTAAGTCAGATATTACTGTAGGAACTGTTGTCACTGAGCTGGAATCCTTAAACACAAAGGGGATGACCTGATCCCAGGTTGGCAGAAGCCAGGTGGCAGCACTTACATGCCAAAGACAAGTTAGACATGGCTATTATAATAGACAGCAAACTCAAAGCAGGAGTCAAAAATTATATGACTCGCAGAAATTTGTGGCACTGGCTAGTAAATCATGGGGTACCTAGAAATACAATAGATGTCTTGTTCTAGCCATATAAACAAAAGAGTTCTAGGTCAAGTGAACAGAAGTCTAACCTGAATTACAAAAACACAGAGTCACAGCCTCTTAATCAATTTTCAGACTTGAGACCGTTTACAGACCCAGAGTCCCTTGAATGAAGGGGAAGCCAGGCCCTTTGGGGGAGAACCCTGTTACACTACCACAAATTTATACTGTTAATCTTCCTCCATGCCTTCCGCAAGGAGACTGACAGCCTTTTACCAGGGTAACTGTGCATTGGGGAAAGGGAAATGATCAGCTATTTCAGGGATTATTAGACACTGTTTCAGAAGTGACATTAATTCCAGGGGACCCAACATGTCACTCTGGACCACCAGTCAGAGTTGGGGCTTATGGAGGCCAGGTGATCAATGGAGTTTTAGCTAAGGTCCATCTCACAGTGGGTCCAGTGGGCACCCAGATCCATTCTGTAGTTATTTCTCCAGTTCCAGAATATATAATTGGAATAGGTATACTGAGCAACTGGCAGAATCCCCACATTGACTTTCTAACTCATGCAGTGAGGGCTATTATGGTGGGAAAGGCCAAGTGGAAGCCACTAGAAATGCCCCTACCTAGCAAAATAGTAAATCAGAAGCAATACCGGATTCCTGGAGGGATTGCAGAGATTACTGCCACTCTTAAGGATGTGAAGGAGGCAGGGGTGGTGATTCCCACCGCATCCCCTTCATCTCACCTATTTGGCCTGTGCAGAAAACAGATGGGTCTTGAAGGACGACAGTAGATTATCATAAGCTCAACCAGGTGGTAACTCCAATAGCAGCTGCTGTTCCAGATGTAGTACCATTGCTTGAGCAAATCAATACATCCCCTGATAACTGGTATGCAGCTATTGATCTGGAAAATGCTTTTTTCTCAATAGCTGTTAGTAAGGACCACCAGAAATAGTTTTCTTTCAGGTGGCAAGGTCAGCAGTATACTTTCACTGTCCTACCTCACGGGTATATCAACTCTCCAGCCCTATGTCATAATCTTGTCCGAAGACACCTTGATCATTTCTCCCTCCTATAAGACATCACACTGATCCATTATATTGATGATATCATGTTGATTGGACCTAGTGAGCAAGAAGTAGCAACTACTCTAGACTTACTGGTAAGACATTTGTTTGTCAGAGGATGGGAGATAAATCCAACAAAAACACAGGAGTCATCCACCTCAGTGGAATTTCTAGGTGTCCAGTGGTGTGAGGCATGTCGAGATGAAGGATGAGTTGCTTCATCTGGCCCCTCCTATGACCAAAAAAGATACACAATGCCTAGTTGGTCTCTTTGGATTTTGGCAACAGCATATTTCTCATTTGGTTTTGCTACTCTGGCCCATTTATTGAGTGACCAGAAAAGCTGCTAATTTAGAGTGGGGACCTGAACAAGAGGAGGCTCTGCAACAGTTCCAAGCTGCTATATAAGCTGTTCTGCCACTTGGACTAGACGATCCAGCAGATCCAATGGTGCTGGAAGTGTCAGTGGCAAATAGAGATGCTGTTTGGAGTCTTTGGCAGGCCCTATAAGAGAATCACAATGAAAATCCTTAGGATTTTTGAGCAAAGCCTTGCCATCTGCTGCAGATAACTACTCTCCTTTTGAGAAACAGCTTTTGGCATGCTAAGGGTCCTTAGTAGAGACTGAATGCTTAACCATGGGCCACCAAGTTACCATGAAACCTAAGTTGCCTATCATGAGCTGGATGTTGTCTGACCCACCATAAAGCCATAAAGTTGGGCATGTGCAGCAGCACTCTATTGTAAAATGGAAATGGTATATACAAGATAGGGCCACAGCAGGTCCTGAAGGCACAGGTAAGTTACATGAGGAAGTGGCCCAAATACCCATAATCTCCACTCCTGCCACATTACCTTTTCTTTCCCAGACCAGAGCTATGGCCTCTTGTGGAGTTCCTTACAGTGAATTGACTGAGGAAGAGAAACTTGGGCCTGGTTTACAGATGGTTCAGCATGATATGCAGGTACCACCTGAAAGTGGACAGCTGCCATACTACACCCACTTCTGGGGTGAAGGACAGTGGCAAGGGAAAATCCTCCCAGTGAGCAGAACTTCAAGCAGTGCACCTGGTTGTTCATTTTGCTTGGAAGGAGAACTGGCCAGAATTGTATTTATAAACTGACTCATGGACTGTTGCTAATGGTTTGGATGGATGGTCAGGGATTTGGAAAGACCATAATTGGAAAATTGGTAACAAAGAGGTCTGGGGAAGAAGTATCTGGATAGACCTTTCTGAGTGGGCTAAAAACATGAACATATTTGTGTCCCATGTGAATGTGCACCGAGGCCGACTTCAGCAGAGGAAGGTTTGAATAATCAAGTGGATAAGATGACCCATTCTGTGGATACCAGTCAGCCTCTTTCCCCAGCAACTCCTGCAATTGCCCAATGGGCTCATGAAAAAAGTGGCCATGGTGGTAGGGATGGAGGTTATGCATGGGCTCAGCAACATGGACTTCCACACACCAAGGTTGACTTGGCTACAGCCACTGCTGAGTGCCCAATCTGTCAGCAGCAGAGACCCACACTAGCCCTTGATATGGCACCATTTCCCAAGGTGACCAGCCAGCTACATGGTGGCAGTTTGATCACATTGGACTACTCCCTTCATGGAAGGAGCAGCAATTTGTTCTAACTGGAATAGACACACACTCTGGATATGGGTTTGCTTTCCCTGCATGCAATGCTTCTGCCAAAACTACCATTTGTGGGCTCACAGAATGCCTTATCCATCATCGTGGTATTCCACACATCATTGCTTCTGATCAGGGAAAACACTTCACAGCGAATGAAGGGTGGGAATGGGCACAGGCTCATGGAGTTCTCTGGTCTTACCATGTTCCCCATCATCCAGAAGCAGCTGGATTGATAAGATGGTGGAACAGCCTTTTGAAAACTCAATTACGGTGCTAACTAGGTGGCAATACCTTGAAGGGTTGGGGTAATGTTCTCCAGGAAGCTGTATATTTTCTGAATAAGCATCTACTGTATGATGCTGTTTCTCCCATAGCCAGGATCCATGGGTCCAGGAATCAGGGGGTGGAAATAGGAGTGGTACCACTCACTATTACCCCTAGTGATCCACTAGGAAAATTTTTGGCTCCTGTCACTGCGACCCTGAGCTCTGCTAGTCTACAGGTTTTAGTTCCAAAAGGGGGAGTTCTTCCACCAAGAGAAACAACAATGATTCCATTGAACTGGAATCTAAGACTGCCACCTGGTCACTTTGGGCTACTCATGCCCCTGGATCAACAAGCCAAGAAGGGGATTACATTATTGGCTGGGGTGATTGACCCTGACTCCCGGGGGAAATAGGACTGCAACTACACAATGGAGGTAAAGAAGAGTTTTCTTGGAATATAGGAGATCCCCTAGGGCGTCTTTTAGTACTACCATGCCCTGTAATTAAAATCAATGGAAAACTGCATCAACCCAATCCAGGCGGGACTACCAATGGCTCTGAAACTTCAGGAATGAAGGTTTGGGTCACCCCACCAGGCAAAGAACCACAGCCAGCTGAAGTGCTTGCTGAGGGTAAAGGGAACATGGAATGGGTAGTGGAAGAAGGTAGTGATAAATATGAACTACAACCACTTGCTCAGTTACAGAAACAAGGACTGTAATGCTGTTTTGTTCATTTATACTATTTAAGTTGTAAGATATCAAGTTTAAGAATGAATATTACCCAAGGACTTGCACCCTATTCTAGAGAGATTTAATGTGTCTCCAGTTACATGCAGGACAGTTGAGTATTGTTAGGTGAAAGAAAAAAAAATGTGTGTTTTATTGTTTCTTTTATTTAGAAATTAGGTATGGTTTAACATGATATGTATAGCTGCCAACTTGACAAGGGGTGGACTGTCATGGTCAGGTTCATGTGTCAGCTTGGCCAAGTGGTGGTACATGTTTGTCTGGTTGGGCAAGTGCTGGCCTGTCTTTTACTATGAGGACATTTCATAGTATTAAATCATGATCACATAAGGTGCATCCACAGCTGACTCCCTTTGTAATCAGCCAAGGGGAGTGTCACCCTTAATGAGTGATGTTTAATCTAAGCACTGGAAGCCTTTTAAGGAGGATTCAGAAGAGACAGGCTCTCTTCCTGCTTTGGCTGACAAGCCTCTCCTGTTGAGTTCATCCAGACCCTCCATCAGAATCATCAGCTTCACAGCCTTCGCTGCAGATTTTGGACTTTGCAGTCCCATGGTTATGTGAGACACTTTTATAAATTTTATATTTGCGAGTGTTTCCTGTTAATTCTGTTTCTCTAAAGAACCCTAACTAATACACCTGTATTCACTGTTAACCCCCAATATGAAGCCTCTTTCTACTGAGATTTCTATATTTTCTCACAGGCTGAATCCTATAAATGAAATAATACATATACTACTTAAAAGTATAACTGACACATAGTCAAGTTACTTAGTAATAACTGTACTATTATAAAGATAAAGCCTGTTGTAAGAATCCTCCAAAGGATAGACTTCAATTATCGTAACTCATTATTCTCACACATACACACATATACACAACTGCCATATCAAAGACAAATATGTATTTTTTAATTTTCTATAGTAAAATCTTTTTAAATGGATAATGACATTGTTAGGAATACAAAATATTTAAAAGCACAGTAGCTTCAAATACATTGGTATTGGTAGATCTGTTCTTTCATTTCAAGGAGCCCTTCCCCCCCAACTGTTTGTCCATTCTTTCTTTTTTTCTTTATATGCATAAATTCCTTTATGTTTGTTTAAATGTTTTTTATTGTAAAATATAACATATATACAAAGAAAAGAAAGAAAAAGCAATAATTTTCAAAGTACACTTCAACAAGTAGTAACAGAACAGATTTAAGAGTTTATTATGGGTTACCATTCCACTATTTCAGATTTTTTCTTCCAACTGCTCCAAGACACTGGAGACTAGAATAAATATCAATATCAATTCAGTAGTCATACTTATTTGTTAAATCCTATTTCTTCTGTTATAACTTCTCATTCTCCTTTGATCCTTCTCCCAATCTATAGGGACCTATAGACAATGCCCATTCAGACATTTTCATGTTGAGAAAGGCTGTCAACACTAAAGGATAGGGGATGTAATCAATTGATAATCTTGGAAAGGCTGGTCTCTCTGGATTTCAGGATTTATCCAGCCTAGGAATCCTCTGGAAATTATAGGTTCCAGGAAAGCAAACTTGGTTCATGAAACTTTTATAGAGTCTCAGTTCAAGCACTGAGTGTTCTTAAGATGTAATAGAAGTGATGTTGGTTGGGGTTTAGCAAGCCATGACAATTAGCACTATCTAACTGAAGCTTGCATAAGCGTCAAAATAGCCCCCTTGACTCTATCTGATCTTTTTTAGCCACTGATGTCTTATTTTATTACATTTCTTTTCCCCCTTTTTGTGAGGAAGGTGTTGTCAATCCCAAGATGCCAAAGCCAGACTAATCTCAGAGTCGTGCCCCATGCTGTCAGGGAGACTTTCACCACTTAATGTCATGTTCCACACAGGGGACAGGGTAAAGATTTTCTTTGCTGAGTTGGGCATAGAGAGGGAGAGACCACATCTGAGCAACAAAAAATTATTAGAAGCAACTCTTAAGTGTCACTGTAGGTGGTTTGAGCTTCTCCACTACAGAAGTTTCATAAGGGCAAGCCTCAAAATCAAGGGTTTGGCCTATTATCTTAGGAGTCCCCAGTGGTTGAGAGAGTACCCAGGGTTTCCCAGATGGAAAATTTTAATATTTCCACTTTTTTTCCTTCAAACCCTCAAGGGACTCTACTAATACTTTTAAATTATCAGCCCATCATAGTCTGAGATGTATCTGGGTATTGCATTACATTATACACAATTAGGAAGCCTCCTTCCCATTCTGGACTCCAGAAGTTTGGGGTGTTTAAATGAGCTATCCAGATAGGTTGATTTAGACTGGGTGCTACAGAAAATTTAGGCTCTAGACGTAATAAACCTCTCTGCCTTTGGTCTCATACAGTAGGTAAAGGTCTAGAATACATACACTATCATCTTTCAACCTGTATTCTAATTTACCTTACCCCCAACCAGATTGGCTTCATTTTTATCTCTAATTGAGGCCTGATCTCTTTTTCTCTAACTTTAACTATTATTGTATATTACTATGCTTGCTTTCAGGGCTGCAACACTCTATTTCTGGGCCTTAGGTGTCACAGAGTTACTCAAAATTCCGGGGAAATACCTGCTGATACATATACAGTTCAGTGTCTCAGAATCTAGAAATACACTTACAACTTCAGACTAAATGAGGCTGCTATCAGGGCTAACAATCAAGGCTCTAATTTTGTTATTAAGTATTTTCTGAAAAAGATCTTAGCATATTTGTTCTTTTGTTTCTGGCTTATTTTGCATAACATATTGTCCCTAAGGTTTATTCAGTTTGTTGTGTGCCTCTCAGTGTCCTTCCTTTTTGTAACTGCACCATATTCCATCATATAAATGTATCACAGTTCACCATTCTGCTTCTCAATCATTGTACCATTTGACTCCCTCCATATATATTGGGCATTATGGATAATGTCCAAAATAAACAAACCATGTCTTACGGTATCCTCACTTGGTTGTACAATCAGCAGCACTCTCAATTTTAGACTATTTTCATTGGTCCATGGAAGTCAAAGAACTAACACAGTCTCACCAAATATCAAATCAAACTACCCCTTATCACTTGCCTCTCACCCCCAATTAGTACCTCTGGTAGTTCTGTGATACTGTTGATGTTTTCCTGTTAACTGTTGGACAGAGATGCATTTTTAGTTGCCCCCATCCCCATAACCCTGCACTATTGACTCTTTGTCCAATATCAAACCTTTGAAATAGTTCATGTGAGAACTTACTTATACTTGTAGATTCCGTCAGTGGAATACATGACACTATATATCCCCTTTCAATCATATTCATTTTCAATATGGCAATGTTATGTATAACCCCATTAATTAGTTATCATCCCTTCTATCTGTTCACTTGCATTTTAGTTCAGCCTCATTGGGTAGCCTTTCACCCATGTCTAGCTTCTGTGTAACTCTAGGTCTGCTATATTTTAAATGTGTAATCTCTGAGACTATCTTTACCAGAGTCATAATAATGAAATCAGATAGTACCTGTCCTCTTGTGTGTACTTATTTCACTCAGCATTATGTCCTCAAGTTTCATCCACATTATCATAAGCTTTAGGGCCTCAGTTAACCTTACTGCTGCATGATATTCCATTGTACATTTTTTTACTACATTTTGTTTATTCATTCATCTGTTAATGGGCATTTGGATTATTTCCACTTTTTGGCAATTGTGAATAATGCCACTATAAACATTGGTGTGCAAATGTCTGTTCTTGTCACTATTTTCAGCTTTTCTGGGTATATGCCCAGTATTGGTATTGCCAGGTCATAGGGCAAACGCAATATTTAGTTTTCTGAGGGATCGTCAAACTGTTTTCCACACCGGCTGCACCAATATACATTCCCACAAAAGTGAATAAATGTTCCAATTTCTCCACATCCTCTCCAACATTTGTAGTTTTCTATTTGTTTAATGGCAGCCATTTTTATAGGTGTGATATGATATCTCATTGTTGTCTTGTCTTGATAGCACTTCTCTTATGGCTAATGAAAATGAGCAGCTCTTTGTATGCTTTTTAGTCATTTGTGTTTGCTTTTTGAAAAAGTGTCTATTCATATCCTCTGCCCATTTTATAATTGGGTTGTTTATTCTTTTGTTATTGAGCTGTATAATTTCTTTATGTAAACAGGATATCAAGCCTTTATCCAATATGCAGTTTCCAAATATTTTCTCTCATTGAGTTGGCTGCTTCTTCACCATTTTGACAAACTCCTTCGAGACACAGAAGCTCCCAGACGCTGACCCAAAGCTTGGAGAAGGTGGAGCCAAGGAAAAGGTGGTCTCCCAAATGTCCCCCAAGATTGCCACCACCCCAGTGTTTGGAGAGAGCAAAGCCACAGTGTAGGCCCTTGGAAAGGGCGGGACTGCCACTTTCCAAAGCCCTGAGGATAAATGACTCTCAGACTTTGAAATTTAATGGAATTTGCCCTGCAGGTTTTAGGAACTGTAAGGGTCTGGTGACCCCTAGTTCCTTCCAATTCCTCCCTATGGAAATGAGAACATGTATCCTATGACTGACCCTCCTTTGTACATTGGCAGCAGATAACTTGTTCTGAGTTTCACAGGCCTAGAGCCAAAAGAAAATTTTTGCTTTAGAACAGACCATGCCTGTAACTAAAATGATGAGATTTTGTACTGGTTTAACTTTGTACTTAATTTGTATAGTTACTGAACTAGTTTAAGGCTTTTGTGAAATTGTGATGGAGTGAAAGTATTTTGTGTATGGAAAAAAACATGTCTTTTTGGGGGTACAGAGGGTAGAATATGGGTACATCTATTGTGTACCCATAGAAAAGCCATGTTTAAATCCTGATTCAATCTTGTGGAGCAGCTGTTTCTTCTAATCCTAATTCAGTGTTGCAGAATGGAAACTTTTGATTAGATTATCTCCACAGAGATGTGACCTGCCTGATTGTATGTATAATCTTTCAGTTAGATGGAGATGGGACTCCTACCCATTCTAGATGGGTCTTGATTAGATTACTAGAGGCTTTAAAAGGAGAAACATTTTGAATAAACCTCAGAGCTGACATAAATGACAGACGCTACAGAGCTGACAGAAACTTCACAGCACAGCTGACACAGATGTGGACACATGGAGAAATGGGACATGGATGTTTGGAGATACTTGGAGCCCATCAAACATTATCCTGAAACATTAAGCAAGCCAGAACCTGGAGAGAGCCAAGGAAAGCCAAGAGATAAAGGCCAGCCCTGGAGAAATAAAGTGAGGGAGCCCCACAGGAACAGAGGCTAAAAGCAATGAAGCTCAGGAGCAAGGGACCAGCAGATGCCCAGCTGGCAGAGGTGTTTCTAACCCATCAGCATTTCTTGAGTGAAGGTAACCTCTTTTGGTGCCTTAATTTGGACACTTTCATTTGCTTAGAACTGTAAATTTGTAACTTTTTAAATTCACCTTAAAAAAAATAAAGAAAGGGAGAATTTGTAAGAATAAGATTAAGTTTAGCTTTCACGCAAGATGATGCAAGATGAGAGAAATGGAACTCACTAAACAAAGGACTACAAGACAGCTCAGACCGGTCTTACAGGCAGGGAAAGGGGAGGGCCTCTGATGCAAGGCTAGAATTGGCACCAAATCCTTATATAGGTAAAAACAAGCTTAAATAATTAATGGCCAGAGTCCCTGAAATGTAAAGTATAATCAAAAGCAGGAACCTTTGGTGGGAAATTTGAGTTAGTTAGACTAAATGGATAGGCTCTAACCTCTGGAGCATACAACCAGTGGAGAAACAGGGAACTTCTGTGCTACGCTTAGGTACAAAATCTACAGTATTCTATTGCTTGGTGCGCCAGCCATATTTTCATTGTGCAACTGTTCTTGCAAGATCATGAATAAATTCTTTTCTTCTCAAAAAAAAAAAAAAAGATGCTACCCTCCATTTTCTTCTAGAAGTTTTATGGTACTGGCTCTGATATTTAGGTCTTTAATCCATTCTGAATTAATTTTTGTATTGGGTGTAAGGTCCTCTTTCATTTTTTTACTTATTGATATGCACTTCTCCCATGCCTATTTATTGAAAAGACTGTTCTGTCCCAGTTCAGTAGATTTGGGGGCTTTATTGAAGATCATTTGTCCATAGATTCAGTGGTCTAGCTCCGCACTTTCATTTCAATTCCATTGGTCAATACTTCTATTTTTGTGCCAGTATCTTTGCGCTATTTTGACTACTGTGGCTTGACAGTAATTTTAATGTCAGGAAGTGTTAGTCCTCCCACTTCACTCTTCTTTTTAAGGATATTCTTAGCTATTTGAGGTCTCTTTCCCTTCCAATTATATTTGATAACTAAATTTTCCAAGTCTTCAAAGAAAGTTGTTGGAATTTTGATTGGTATTGCATTGAATCGTAGATCAAATTGGGTAGAACTAACATCTTGACGACATTCAACCTTCCTATTCAGAAGCACGGAAAGCCTTTCCATCTATTTAGGTCAGTTTTTATTTCTTTCAGCAATGTTTTGTAGTTTTTCCTGTGTTCAAAGCCTTGACATCCCAGATTAGACTTATTCCTATATACCTGATTTTGGGGGGCACTATTTTGAATGGAATGTTTTCCTTGTCTCCTCAAATAGGTCATTACTTGTGTGTAGAAACATTACTGATTTTTGCACAATAATTTTGTATCCCACCACCTGCTGAATTTGTTTGCTAGCTCAAGTAGTTTTGTCATAGATTTCTCAGGGTTTTCCAAGTATAGGATCATGCCATCCACATATAATGCAAATTTTACTTCCTCCTTTCCTATTTGGATGCCTTTTATTTCTTTCTCCTGTCTAATCACTCCAGCTAGGACTTTTAGTACAATGTTGAATAATAGTGGTGACAGTGGGCATCCTTGTCTCATTCCCAACCTTAGGGGTAATGCCTTTAGTCTTTCAGCATTAAGTGTGATATGACTATGTGTTTTTAATATATGCCCTTTATGATACTGAGGAAGTTTCCTTCAATTTCAACTTTTGATGTATTTTTATCAGGAAAGGATGCTGAATTTTGTTAAATGCTTTTTCAGCATCAATCAATATAATCGTGATTTTTCCTTTTCAACTTATTAGTGTGCTGTATTACATTGGTTTTCTTGTGTTGAACCACCTTGTATTCCTGTTATAAATGCCACTTGGTCATGTTGTATAATTCTTTTAATGTGTCGTTGGATTCTACTTTGCTAGTATTTTTATTGGGAATTTTTGCATCTATGTTCATTAAGGAGGTTAGTCTGTAGTTTTCATTTCTTGGACTTTCTTTATCTAGTTTTGGTATTAGACTGATATGAGCTTCATAAAATGGGTTAGTTAGCATTCCTTTCCCCTCAATTTTTTGGAAGAGTTTGAGTAGGATTGGTGTTAGTCTTTTTGGAATGTTTGATAAAATTCCCCTGGGAGGCCATCTGGGCTTTTCTTTGTGGGAAGATTTTTAATGACTGATTGAATCTCTACTTGCAATTGGTTTGTTGAGATCTTCTATTTCTTCTTAAGTCAATATAGGTAGTTTATGTGTTTCTAGGAACTTGTCCATTTCATCTAAGTTGTCTAGTTTGTTGGCATATAGTTGTTTATAGTATTCTTTTATGATTTTTTAAATTTCTACAGGATCTGTGGTAACACCCCCCCTCCCCATTTCTGATTTTGCTTACCTATGTCCTCTCTACTTTGTCATTCTAGTTAGGGATCCATCAATTTTATTGATTTTCTCAAAGAACCAACTTTTGGTTTTGTTGATTCTTTCTATTGTCTTTATGTTCTCCAGTTTGTTTCTTTCTGTTTAATCTTTGTTATTTCTTTTCTTTAATTTGCTTTGGGGTTAGTTCGCTGTTCAGTATCTAATTTCTCCAGGTAAGCAGTTAAGTCCTTGGTTTTTGCTAGTTCCTATTTTTTTTGTTTTTGTTTTTGTTTTTGTTTTGTATGTTGTATGGTGAGGTCACATTTCGTTATTTTTCCATGGTGAGTATCCCGTTCTTGCAGCACAATTTTGTTGAATTTTTGTTAGTTTGTTTGTTTTGCTTGTTTGTTTGTTTGTTTTTTTGGGAAGTGCATGGACTGGTAATCAAACTTGTGTCTCCCACATGACAAGCAAGAATTCTACCACTGAACTACCCTTGTAACCCCCATAAATCTTGTTTTTTAATGTAGGCATTAAAGGCAATAAATTTCCTTCTCAGCACTGCCTTTGCTACATTCCATTAATTTTGATATGTTGTATTCTCATCATCATTCTTCTCCAGATATTTAGCAATTTCTCCAGCAATTTATTCTTTAACCCACTGATTATTTAAAAATGTGTTGTTTAATCTCCATATACTTGTGGAAGTTCTGCTTCTTTGGTGATTATTAATTTCCAGCTTCATTCCATTGTAGTCAAAGAAAGCACTTCGGATAGTTTCAATTTTATTAATTTTTTATTTTTCTTTTTTTGGGGGGGGCAGTGCATGGTCTAGAAATCGAACCCAGGTCTCCCACATGGAAGACCCCTGAACCACCCATGCACCCCTCAATTTTATTAAATTTATAAGGATTTATTTTGTATCCCAGCATATGATCTATCCTAGAGAACAAACCATGTGCACTAGAGAAGAATGTAAATCCTGTTGTTTTGGGGTGTAATGATCTATATATGTCTATTAGGTCAAATTCATTTATCACATTGTTCAGGTTCTCTGTTTCCTTGTTGAGCCTCTGTCTGGTTGTTCTATCTGTAGTGGAGAGTGGTGTATTGAATTCTCTCACTGTTATTTTTGAAATGTCTATAGCTCCCATCAGTTTTGCCAATGTTTGCCTCATGTACTTTGTAGTTCCTTGTTTGGGAGCTTAAACATTTATGATTGCTATTTCCTTTTTGGTGAATTGTCCCTTTATTAATATGTCTATGATATCTTCACATTTAAAGTAAATTTTATCTGATATTAGTATAGCGCCTCCTGCTTTCTTTTTGTTACAGCTTGCATAGAACATACTTTTCCATCCTTTGCTTTCAATTTATTTGTGTCCAGGGGCGTAAGAGGTATCTCTTGTAAACAGAATATAGATGGATTATATTTTTTAATCCATTCTGCCAGCCTGTATCTTTTAATTGATGAGTTTAATCTATCAACATTCAAAGTTATTACTCTAAAAGCAGTTCTCAAATCTACCATTTATCCTTTTGTTTTTACTTGTCAGATCTATATATTCCTTTCCCTCTCTCATTCTTTATCCTTTAAATTATCCTTACTGGTATTCTTCAATACTGTGCCTTCCTCTAGACCTCCCTCTCCTGTCTTTTTTTTTTCAGCTGAAATATATTCCCTTTAGTATTTTTTGTAGGGTAGGTCTCTTGTTGACTAGTTCTCTCATTGGTCAGTCTTTGAAGATTTTAATCACTTCCTCAATTTTGAAGGACAACTTGGCTGGATAAAAAATTCTTGGCAGGAAGAATTTCTTGTTCAGGATCTTAAATATATCATACTACTGCCTTCTTGCCTCCATGGTGCCTGTTGAGTAGTCCAAACTCAGTGTGATGTTTTTTACTTGTATGGAGGAGATCACTTTTCTCATGCTGCCTTCAGGACTTCCTGTTTCTCCTCAACACTTGGCAATTTGATGTGTGTGTGTCTTGGAGTAGGCCTATTTAGATTTATTCTCTTTGAGATTCATTGGGCCTCTTTGATTTGCATGTTTATGTCTTTTATAAGGGTGGAAGCTTTCCTCTATTATATCTTCAACTGACCTTCCCAGCCCTTTACTCTTCTCCTTCTGCAACCCAATGATTATTTATATTTGCATGCATTTTTATGTCCATCATTTTCCTAAGATTCAGTTCCATTTTTCCATCTTTCTTGCCATTTGTTATTTTGTGCAGTCTAGTTCAATTGTTCTCTCTTCTAGCTCACTTATTCTTCCTTCTGCTTCTTTGAATCTGCTATCACGTGTCTGTAGTATATTTCTAATTTGGTCTGCTTCATCTTTCATCTCTGTGAGACATCATTTTTCTATTTAAAATTTCAAATTCTTCTTTATGCTCTTCTAGTGTCTTCCTAATAGCCTATATTTCTTTATGAATATCCTTAAGTAGTTGTCCTGTATTGTAGTCTATGTCCCCTCTGGTGTTTTGATTTGATTGTTTGGTTGGGCCATTGATTTTCACATGCTTTGTGATTTTCTGTTGTGTTCGGGGCATTTGATCATCTTAATAATGTTATTTTGCTAGTTCTTTCCTTCCATTTATCCAAAGTTTTTTATTTACTTGGTTTTTGCATTGAAGGTTCCCTTTTGTACTTGGTTTGTCAGTAATTCCCCACCAAACAAAGGCCCACATCTCACATAGGAGATACAATTCTACTTCAGGTTCTATTAAAAGCTAGGCAGGGATGCATGGGCATTTCAGTGACACAATGCCCACCTGCCACGTAGGAGACCTGAGGTTGATTTCTGGCCCATGCGCCCAAAATAATAATAATAAAAACACATCTCAGCAGTAGTAGGCCCCAAAGTCAGAAAGAGACACCCCAAGATATATTGGGAATGAACACAGACTGGTGCCCACAGAAAGGAGAGAAAACAAAAATATAGGAAGAAATTAAAAAATCAATATAAATATAAATATGTAAAATAGATATAAATAAAAATAATAATTAAAAATGCAGAAAAAAAATATATATATAGGCAGATAGAGAGTTTGCAGACTGTATTTATCACTTCTTCCCAGCAGGTTGCTTCTAAGGCACCTCCTCCCCTCAATCTGGCCCACCCCAATGGCTGTGGCCAGCAGTGAAGGTGGTATGTGTGGTGGGGGCTGCTCCCAGCAGATGGCAGCAGGATGACTGGTCCCAGCATATGGGACTTGGGAGCCAATCACAGTGCCCAGGGGAGCAGCTGATCTGCAGCACCCAGCACCTGGAAGATCTACCATTCACTGCACCCAACAGGATAGCCTATTCACAGGGCTCGGCCAGATGACTGCTCCCAGCACCCAGGGCACAGCTTTTTGCAGTGGATGACTAGGCATGTCTCGGGACTCCCAACAGGTTCTACCAGCACCCTGAGGAAAACTCAGGGAGGTTTCCCCAACCAGCAACTTGGGCAGGCTGGAACACAGGGATGATCAGTTCCCTTAGATCCACACTTTCCCACATGCAGCTGCTTGTCCCCAGTTAGGGTCACAGCGAAACAGACCCACCCTGCTCTTCCCATCCCAATCTCCCCACATCTCTTCTCCCTATGAAATACTGGAGACCCTCTTCAATTACTCATCCCCTGGGACTCAGTCCTAGTTATTTCTTCCCCATCCCCTATCCTGTTCTATGGAGCAAGAGTGTATCCAATCTTAGTCTCTCATAATCCTTGAATATCCTAGTTTAATATATATGCACATGACACACACACATACACTGCCTATATTGCAAACTAAGCAACAAATTTCTTAAGAAATTTCAATGTTTGAATAAGCATGAACCTCTAAAAGAGGGCTCATCCTCTCCCTCACTCCATCTAGCCATGCTTTTTTTCCCTGCTGTTACTGGAATCTTCCAGGGAAACTCTTGTCTCTGAAGGAACACTGCTCCCATACCCACATGGTTCATCCTCTCAACTCCTTCAATTATTCATATAAATATCACCATCTCCTAAGGGATGCCTTCCCTGACCCCAAAATATCTCTACTCTCATTCCCTGCCCTGTTTTTCTCCATTGCACATATCACCTCCTAACATGCCATGTATTTTACTATTTGTTATAGTAGGTACTCAGTATATCTGTATTGCGTGGATTTGTAAATCAAAGGAAGTATAGGTGATGCTGGTAACATCCATTTTGCTGGCATAGATTTAGCAGACACAGTGTGGCTCTGGAGCTAGAATGCTGGTAGCAGCTCCTTATTTCAGTCCATAGAGAAGGTGGTGATGCTGGAACCAGGTCTTGGGTCAGTGCCTTACCAATTCCTTAACTTACTGATGGTTGTAGAGATAGTCCTTTCTTTGGCAGGCTAGGCATTGATCCTGGAGGCTTCTCATAGAGCCAGCTCTTGTCAACAATCAATGTCATTATTCTTAAATTGTCCAAATATTTTCTGTTGTCTTCAACTGAGTCCTGATTAATACAGGACTGATTAGTACTGAATAATACATAGTATATCCCCATTTTACAACAAGAAAACTGAACATCAGGAACATTAAACTACAGCAATAAGTCATGCCCAAGTTTATTGATCCCACAAACAAAATGAACAATCCTAGGTTCCTCTGCCAAAGGCTCAGAATAGTTAAAACCTACTCAGTACCAGAAACCCCCTTCCTAATTCCTCAGAAACATGGATTTTAGGAACTGATGAATAAATAAGTTATTTCCATCCCGGACCTCTCCCTGGAATATTTTGCACCTGCTACCAGTTCCCATTAAGGCTTCTCCCAAAAAGCAAGAAATTCTTGAATCTGAATATTCAAGTCTTTTGTGTAAT
>PVIY010011271.1:0-65950 GCA_004026745.1 Myrmecophaga tridactyla | reverse complement strand
TTAGATTGAAATCCTAGTGATCAATGAAAGGGAGGGGTAAGGGGTATGGTATGTATGAATTTTTTTCTGTTGTCTTTTTATTTCTTTTTCTGAATAGATGCAAATGTTTCAAGAAATGATCATGATGATGAATATGCAACTATGTGATGATATTGTGATTTACTGATTATATATAGAGAGCGAAATGATCAAAACTTAAGAATGTTTGTGTTTGTTGTTAGATTTTTTTTTTTAATTAAAATTAATTAAAAAAACAGATTTCAGAGTTTGGTATGAGTTACAGCTCCACAATTTTAGGTTTTTCCTTCTAGCTCTTCCAAGACACTGGAAACTAAGGGAAATGTCAGTATAATGATTCAGAAGTCATACTTATTTGTTAAATCCAATCTTCTCTGTTATAACTCCTCCTTCTCCTTTGATCCTTCTCCCAATCTTTAGGGGAATTTAGACTAAGCCCACTCTAACATTTTGATGTTGGAAAGGGTTGTTGATAATATGGGATAGGGGGATGGAACTGGTTGATGTTCTGGAGAGGCTGGCCCTCTGGGTTTCAGGACTTACCTGGCCTAGGAACCATCTGGAGGTTGTAGGTTTCTGGAAAGTCATCTCAGTGCGGGAATCTTTTGTAGAATCTCAAATAAGCCCTGGGTGTTCTTTAGAGTTAACAGGAATGATGTTGGTTGGAGTTTGGCAAACCACGGTAATTAGCAATATCTAGCTGAAGCTTGCATAAGAGTAGCCTCCAGAATAGTCTCTCAACTATCTTAGCCACTGACACCTTATTTTGTTACATTTTTTCCCCTTTGGTTCAGGACGGTTCTGTCAATCCCACAGTGCCATGGCCAGGCTCATCCCTGGGAGTCATGTCCCAAGTACAGAGTGGTCAACCCTTTCATGTTACACATATTGACTCCGAGGTCCAGAGAGGTTAAGAGATTTGCCTAGCGTCACACAGCAAGGTAAGGGCAAAGTCAGGGCTGACTCCTCAGTTGGGGCCTCTCCATCACGTTATATACACCTTGTCTCTTTGAAGGAGCAGCATTAACTAGTGGTTACGTTGGTCAGCTAGAGTAAAGGCTGTTTGCTGAGATCTGTGCACATACAGGTGGAGTTCGTTATACTGATCTTCATTTCGATCCTAGCGGCAGTTTAAAAATTCCCTTATCTACCAACACACATTGCCTTTCCAAATTAATGCATTCAAGCCAGGGCCTGCTGTGAGACGTTTACTGTTGGTCTTACAAATGAGAACCCGGGGTACGGGAATTCCATCATCCTCAGGAAGACTCTCTGTCACAAGAAAGGCATTGTTCTCCTCACACATACTGCTTGGTTTCATGCCTTTTCTGTAAGATGTTAGGTATTTATTTTGTTTTGCTGGTGCTTTTGTAATCAGTCTAGACATGGGCCTACACTGAACCGTCCTGGAGGCAGATAAAACTCCCACAGTCAAATTAGGTAACCCCCCCCCCTTTTCTGCTGTTCACTCAGGAAAGGCAAGAGGGCAGCTCCCCCTCACCAGGCCCCCAAGCCAAAATGTTAACGAAAACGACCACAGAACAGACTGAATTCACTAATGGAGGAGGCAGGAAATGTTCTGTCTCTGAAAATACTCCCAGTCCCATAGTAATCTTCATTTGGTACTTGGGATGAATTTGCTGCCCACATTTTTGGCCCCGCCACGGCACTAAACGCTGTCTCTTTGGAAATGAAGAGTCATTTTTTTTTCTTGTTTTCTTTTTTTTCATGGATCATTAAAAAAAGTCAGCTTGCCTTATGCATTCCCACAATTGAAGATCTGTATATTTTGCTTTACTCTGAGCCAGCATTGCAGGGTGGGGTGAAGAGGGCAGGGCACAGATTACATGGATTTTCATTGCAGGGTTTTTATCCGTTATCTCTTCTGCACATTATTTTGAACTTGTATACTGTCACACCACAGATAGAAGCATGGCTTGTGGACCCCCCATTCACAAGGCTGGTTGCATTCCCATTTACCATCCTGGGTCGTGGTTGACAGCAACACGGTTTTGACCGCTCTGGAAATCCTGAAGAGGTGTGTCCTGCCACCTCCCCACCCCCTCCCCCACCCCCGGGGCCAACCACAATCCATGCCCATGACAGGAGAAGCGTCCCAGAGCACAGGGATTTCCAAATGAGGATGAATGTCTTACTTTTAGGCATGCAATCAGAGAGACTGTTCAACTCAGGATCTCTTGCAACACTCAGCTCCTCTTACACCCCTTACGCAGAAGACGTTTATGGAATGAACGCCAATTTGAGTGAAACAGCTCTGTCAGATGAGAATGCTAGAGTCCTAGCTTTCTCCGAGACAACTAATAAGTATTCCAGGTCCCAATATCCACGCAGCGACAAGGTCCCCAAGCACAGGAACTGGGAAACTCAATCCTATGCCTTGAGTTTGACCTGCTACCCCCGGAATGTTCATTACTAACCTAGACCTCTTTTCACTGAGAATAATACTGTATGGTTTTCTGTCACTTTACCCACAAAAAAAGTTCCCCAACCTCCCCCCACCCAACAATTTTCTAGAACTTGTTTATGGCTACAGTTGCAGAGCAAAAATGGTGGCTAGGAACAACAGAAAAAAAATCGGGGTGTTTCCAAATGGCTACAGATTGGAAATTTCTAAATGAATGTGCTTATTCCCTTCACTCCCTTTTTAAACAGGGTCCTATATCTTCAAAGAAAGATGAAAGGCTTTCCCAATATGTTTTCGTTCAGTGCATTTTACTCCATTTTAATTCTACATATTTCAGTAAGCTGGATATGCACAAAAAGAAAATGGCATTTTATGAACCATTAGATTAATCTGTGAGATGAATAAAGAATCTGTTAGATTATAATGAATTGACGCTATTACATCTTCTCCAATCCAGAAGCTTCCAGTTAAATGTTGTCTTTCTAATATCGTGAATATTGAAAACGCAGTTTTAAGCTCCCAACAAATTAGAATATCCAAATTGTCATAAATTCTCTTTCAGGGGTCTATTTTTCCATCTCCTTAGTTCTTTGAAGGGCTGATAAACTTTAGTATTTTCTCTTCATCACGATGGCCCTTTCTAATGTTGGTCTCATTCCCTGTGATTTTAGATATTCATTGAGTCCTAAGCACAACTCCCCCCCCACCACCCGCCTCATAATGTGAAATCTATGGTTCCCCAGCATGAGTTTTGAGAAATCTCTAAAAAACAGAGTTTTAGTCAGCATCCTTTCACTGACTAGTAAGCCAGCCAAAGGGTCAATAAGAACATTATGTATCATCATGTATAACATTCAATCCTGTACTACCTAATCCCACGTTTGTTCTGAGCCTCCCAGGAGGAAATGGATGGGGTAGCATTTTGATACATCACTTGGTGTTTTATTTTTTAATTTTCTGAGAAAATGAGTAGGTGTAAGGAAACATTGTAGGTATAAGGAATAGGAGGCATGGCGAGCATGGCTTGACCCAGGTGAGTGGGAAGTTATCAGCTATTTGCGCAAGAGACTTCCTGTGGGGATTAGTATTCCCCTCAGTCTCAATGGGCAGTGACTTTTGTGTTAAAAACAAAACAAAACAAAACCTCTTCTTCCGCAACTTCACAGGAACATGCTTCAGGCTTCCAAACCTTCCCTTCCTCGCCTTCTTCCAAGCATTTCCCACTTGAAGCTGGGAAGTAAACTTCAGAAGAGAAATGAACACTCTGACTTCATTTGATGCCAAGAATCAATGTTCCTGAGCTGGGACCTGGCATCATGGGATTGAGAAAGCCTCTTGACCAAAAGGGGGAAGAGAGAAATGAGACAAAATAAAGTGTCAGTGGCTAAGAGATTTCAAACAGTCAAGAGGTTATCCTGGAGGTTATTCTTATGCATTATATAGATATCCCCTTTTTTGTTTATGGTGTATCGGAGTGGAGTGGCTGGGGGGAAATACCTGAAACTGTAGAGCTGTGTTCCAGTAGCCTTGATTCTTTTTTTTTAATTCATAAGATAGTGCTTTATTTATATAGAAGGTACACTAAATCTTTAACTGAGTACTGGATTTCCAGTGTCTCACTTCTCTAAATGTTTAATGGCTTTCCCTTTATTGAAACCATCTATTTGGATGATTTTTGACTAAGAAATCACAGGGCATGTCTTAGTTTCCCAGGCTGCTAATCCAAATACCACACAATAATAGCCTTGATTCTTGAAGATGATTGTATAACGATACAGCTTTTACAATGTGACTGTGATTGTGAAAACCTTGTGTCTGATGTGCCTTTTATCCAGGGTATGGACAGATGAGTAAAAAAAATATGGATACAAAATAAATAAATAATAGAGGGAAAAAGGGGTAAAATAAATTGGGTGGATGGAAATACTAGTGGTTGTTGAGAGGGAGGGGTAAGGGGAATGGAATATATGAGTTTTTTCTTTTTATTTCTTTTTCTGGAGTGATGCAAATATTTGAACAATGATCATGGTGATGAATACACAACTATGTGATGACATTGTGAGCCATTGATTATACACTATGTATGGACTATATGTGCATGAAGATTTGTCAATAAAAATATTTTTAAAGTATTTGCAAAATCCCCTTGGGGGAATGGTGAGAAAGGGGAAAATTGAACTTCCCCAAGTGGAGAATTCTTGATATTCTCACAAGCAGTGGGGACAACCAAAGCAATAGCCTGAGTCCCCAATCTTGGGATTTGTTCATATGAAACTTAACTCCACAAAGAATAGGTCAAGCCTACTTAAAATTAGGACTAAAAGTCACCCCCAAGAGAAGCTCTTTTGTTGCTCAGATGTGGCCTCTCTCTCCAGCCAACACAACAAGCAAACTCACCACCCTCCCCCTGTCTATGTGGGACATGACTCCCAGGGGTGTGGAGCTTCCTGGCAACATGGGACAGAAATCCTAGAATGAGCTGGGACTGAGCATCAAGGGATTGAGAAAACCTTCTCGATGGAAAGGAGGAAGAGAGAAATGAGACAAAATAAAGTGTCAATGCCTGAGAGATTCCAAACAGAGTTGAGAGGTTATCCTGGAGGTTATTCTTATGCATTATATAGATATCACCTTGTTATTCAAGATGTAATGGAGAGGCTGGAGGGAACAGCCTGTAAATGTAGAGCTGTGTGCCAGTAGCCATGTTTCTTGAAGATGATTGTATAATGATATAGCTTTCACAATGTGACTGTGTGATTGTCAAAAGGAGCATTGATTCATTTTTTAAAATATTTTTCCATATTCATCATCATGATCATTTCTTAGGACATTTGCATCAATTCAGAAAAAGAAATAAAAATACAACAGAAAAAAAATCATAGATACCATACCCCTTATCCCTCCCTTTCATTGATCACTAGCATTTCAATCTAAATTTATTTTAACATTTGTTCCCTCTATTATTTATTTTTATTCCCTATGTTCTACTCATCTGTTGACAAGGTAGATAAAAGGAGCATCAGACACAAGGTTTTCACAATCACAGAGTTACATTGTGAAAGCTATATCATTGTTCAATCATCATCAAGAAACATGGCTACTGAAACACAGCTCTACATTTTCAGGCAGTTCCCTCCAGCCTCTCCATTACATTTTGACTATCTTGTTGGTCACTTTTGCTTCATCCCTTAGCAAGGGCAAGAGGTGAAAGGGGTACCTCATAAGGCCCAGTGGGATGGCCATCTGTTACAGTCACACCCCAGGAGATGTTCAAATCCAACTGAAGTCACTCTTGATCATAATCTAGGGTTTCCTGAACGCATGTGCTCCTTACAAAGCCACCAACTCTTCAGCGATTTAGTGATGAGTATCAGTAACTGCCCAGCAGGACTTTGGGGGTGGAATGAGGAATCTCTAAAGGTCAGGTTATATATAGCCAAACTGTGAGGAAAACTTAGGCCTCCCAAGAGTTGACTGGAACAGCTGAAGCCTGTGCTCTGAGCCAGCCACGGATCCAAGGGAAAAGGACACTCACGCTCACCAAGGGCTTGGCAGGCCTGTGCCCTCAGCTAATCCTAACAAGAGCTTCAGCTACTGAGTGACTTTCCCTAGGAGTGAGGCAGGAAATCCATGGGCTCGTGTCCACACGGCCAACAGTCCCCTCCCAGCAGGAGCCCACAGCTTAGACAGAGATGCTTTGCAGTGATTTCTTCCTCCCTACAGTTGGGTTTGGCCATGTTCATCCGGGATCTCCGGCCTAGTCTGTAAGCCACAGGCCTTGTTCCTGTTGCTTGAGAAAACCCATCACAGCCTATACTCCATGCTCTGAAGCTCAGTGAGTCATAGGCCTTCTCCCATGGTCCAACCTGGGCGTTCCAGAAGTCAATATTCCCAGGTTGGAAGGAGGCCCAACCAGCAGACACGGCCCAGCCTGAAGGTCCTCGGAGGGCCCCATTTGACTTTTGGCTTTATTCTTTGAAAAGCACATCAGAGCAGCTGAACTCGATTTCCTTAGTGGCGGAGCCACTCAGAGGTGCCATCCATAGCATTCCCGTGAAGCCAGATGAAACCATAGGCTTCGGGGCAGGCAGCTAGCCAGGACTGGTTTCAAGTCCCTTCCACATTCTTCCTTTCAAAGAGTTCTCCGGAAGCTACAGAGCTTAGTATTTCTTATCCAAAACTCTTCTGGCATTTATTTTTTTGTGTCTTGTAATATGTCCAAACCTACTGAACATTTTTATAACAACTGAGATTTGGGAGAAAGAATGGAAAAAAACGGGATCCGGTAGATGATTTAGGGCATACTCCCTCTTAGGTCCTGATTTTCAAGGGTGCATGGATTTGATGGCCCAGTTTGAGCTCTTGGGGAGTGTGGATTTCCTGCCTAAGCCACTACCCTCCCCCTGCCCCCGCCCCACACACACACCATTTTTCTCTTGCTAATCAGGGTGGCTGCTTTGGATCATGGAGGTATAATTTGCGGTTGCCAGGGACTGGGAGGGGAAGGTGCCTGAAGTCCGGTTCCAGTGCTGTGATCCAGTGGGAGAAACTGCCAGGGCCTGGGTGAGGCTAAGTTTATGCCTCTCAAGCAAAGATACTGGCAGAGTCTTGTTCTGAAGCCAACCCAAGGCCCAGAGGGTGGCTTTCTTCATCCTCAGCATGTCCTGCTCTGAATGTTGCCTCCAGAGAGATGGAAATCAGCCCCTTTGGGGACTGGATGAGGAACACAAAGCCCCACGGTGAATGAGGGGCCTTGGGGTGGCTTCAGAACAAGACATCCTGGCTTCTAGTCAAGGGCTCTCTTGGTCCCAGCTCTTGAGTAGGATGAAAAACAAGAAAGCATCTTTCAGGCCAGAACCTGGAGCTTTTTTCATCTCAGATTCCCCAGGTTCCCATCCCTAACCGCTCCTCCTGTCAGTTCTGGTGGCAAGAATGTGACTAATAAATACCTCATAGAATCATAAATTGCCCAGAGGCTGGGAGACAGGTGTTAGAGCAGTGCGTGGAGAGCCTATTAAGGCCGGCATTTCCCACGGGTCCTAAAAGACATGAACTTTCCTTGGAGAAACAGTTGGGGATTCATTTCAGGGCCATGGAGAAACAAAAAACACACTTGCTCATGTGGAATAGACTCTTTTTTCTTCAGTGACTCATGCACAGGCCCCTGCCTCCCGCCCTGGGAGCTTGGCATGCAAGTATCTTGAGACCTGCCTCTCACACTTCTGCTCAGCCCTTCATTACCGGGAGGGAGAATTCAACCTCTGATTCCAGAAAACATTTTCCAAGAATAACATCATATCTGGCCCAATGTGGTGCTTTGTACTTCCACTTGCTGGCAGAATAAGGAGATTGGGCATTCCCATTTATCCCACCCCCGTCCATGAGGCTTGGACAAGGCCCTTCTCTGGAAGCCTCCATTCTAGGAGAGTTTCACACACTAGGTTCTGGGAAATGAGGGGGAAAGTTTGCCAAAGGCAAGTATGGCAGCCCAAGGGTCAGAAACCCCACTCCCTGAGGGCAGCATGGAGCCTTGGGTACGCAGCAGTCCACGTGACCAGAATGCAAACTTTGAAGGTCAATGAGACTTTGAAGGTCCATGAGACTCAGCTGAGATTTCTTTGTGGCCAGATCTTGCGAGGCTCTGCTCTATAAGCCACCCCTCCTTCCTCTTGTTTGTTTGAGGGTGACTGATTTCCATTTCCCCACCATGGTTATCAGGAAAGAGCCGTCTCCTGTTAGTAAGTCCCAAATTAGACTTGTGGGGATCTCTTGGCCTGGTGTGGTCTTTGGTCTTGGACTTGAGCTGGGCTGGAACAGCAAGGAAGTGTAAGTGAGGAGAAACCATCTGAACCTCATGGGAAAGTATAAAAGTTGTGAGAAAATAGACCTTGTGGTCAATACATTTAAGTATACATTGAGTGTTTTTTTTTGTTTTTTTTTTTTGTATGCTGTATGGCAGGGGTCACATTTCATTCTTTTTCCGAGTGACTTGCCCATTATTGCAGCACCATTGGTTGAATTTTTGGTTTTCTTTTTGGAAGTGCATGGCCAGGAGTTGAACCCGGGTCTCCCTGCATGACAGGCGAGAATTCTACCACTGAACTATCCTTACACCCCTACACTGAGTTGTTATCATATATGTGAACTTTTTCTCTTTTTTTTGGCTGAAAAAGTGGTTAGATTTTTGTTAGTAACTTGGACGTTTTAGAAGAAAATTGCTTCTTTACTCAAAACCTCCATTATATTTCCCTCCAAACCAGTTCTCTCTGTCTCTCTCTCTCTCTTTTTTTTTTTTTGGTCGAGGTGTGGCCAGAAACTTCTTTGAGAATCAGATGAAATTTTAAGTTTCTCTAGAAAGAAAAAAGTTTACAGACACTACTGTGATAGGCAGCATCTGCACTGGCTCCCAATGATCCCTTGGTATTTATGCCCTTGTGTAGTCTTTTCTCCCCAAGTGTGGACTGGACCTAATGATTCTCTTCTCAGGAATAGGAAATGACAAAAGTGATGGGATTAATTACAAGAAGACTATGGCTTATACTTTCTCACTCCTCTCTCTTCTTGCTCTCTTGCTCACTCTCTGTGAGTGGAACCACCTGCCATTTCGAGAGCTGCACTGTAGAGAGGCCCACATGGCAAAAATCTAACGTCTCTTGCCAATAGCTAGCAAGAAACTTAGATCCGCCAACAGTCATGAGAACAAGTTTGGAAGCAGATCCTCTCCTAGCCAAGCTCTAGCATGACTGTGGCCCTGGCCCACATTAGATTGCAGCCTGGGGGAGACCCTGAGACTGAGCTACCAGCTAAACTACACCCAGATTCCTGACCCACAGAAATTGTCTGATAAGAAATATTTGTTGTCTTAAGTTGTGAAATTTGGGAGTTATTTGTTACGCGGCAATAGATAACTAACACACACATATACATGCACAAGATTTTGCCCAGATGCTCAGGGCATTCCAGGACTTCTTAAATCTCATCCTTCTAGCTTAATGCCATGAAACAGTGATGATGAATACAAATAAAGCACAAGCTACACATTATTTTCAATTTTTTGGTAGCCATGTTAAAAAAAGTAAAAAAAAAAATAGTGAAAATAAATTTAATTTTTTTATTTAAACCAATATATCCAAAATATTATCATTTCAATAAGTAGTCAATATTAATATCATTGAGAGATATACAGAGAAGGTAGGGCTTAACATCTGAGTATAACTGCTGGATCATTTTATTGAGATTTTTTAGCCTCCAGTATCATAGAGCAGCTAGAAGTAAAAATCTAAAATTGTAGAACTGTAACCCATACCAAACTCTGAAATCTGTTCTACAACAACAACAAAAATTAATATCATTGAGATAGTTTCCATTCTTTTTTCTTGTGCTAAGTCTTTAAAATCGGATATATATTTCAAAGTACAGTACATCTCAATTAGGATGAGCCCTATTTCAAGTGCTCAGTCACTTGAGGCTAATGGCTTCTGTATAGGACAGTGCAGCCCTAGACTAATATGAATATCAAATAATAGCAAGCAAACAATGGCTTCTCTGGTTATTACAGCATCTGCCACCAGAGAAGCCTGGCAGTGACAGGAAAGCTGGCAAGGACAGTTGCAATTGAAAAAGCCCTAGAGGGTAAAGATAGCAAAATTCCCCAAATTGACTTCCAGATAATCAAAATCCAAGCTCGGTTCTCCTTTTCCTTTTTTTTTTCCAGAAATTGACAAGGTAAATCTTAAATTCACTTGGAAACACAAGGGATCCATGGCAGCTAAAACACTCTAATGATAATGGGGGGTAGGGGGTAGGGAAAGGGGAGTGATAATGAATGGATCTGAGTTTTTTTTGGGGGGGGGTGGAAATTTTGCAAAATTGGATTGTGTAGATGGTTGCACCACTCTTCAAATATGCTCAAAACTACTGAACTGTGTACTTTGAATGAGTGAATTGCATGGTATGCATTATGGATTAAATCATGTCTCTTGCAAAGGCATGTTTAAGTTCTACCCTTGGCCCTGTGGATGTGAACTTGTAAGACTCCATCAAGATGAGGTTTAGTCCATTCAAACTGCAGTCCTTATAAGTAGAGAAAATTTGGACACAGTAGGAGTATGTAGGAGACAGAAGAAGACCGAAACAGGATATAGAAGCGGAGATTGAGTTACGGACTACTGGCAAGCCACCACCAGTGCTCTACAGACTTTAGACAAAACGTGGCCCTGCTGACACCTTGATTTTGATTTCCAGCCTCTAAAACTGTGAGGTCATAAATTCCTGTTGACTAAGCCAACCAGTCTGTGCTATTTGTTATAGCAACCCTTGTAAACTAAGACAGTATGTGAAACATATTACAATGAAGCTATAAAAAAAGACAAAGCCCTAAGGTATGTTTAGGGCAAACTCGCAGATAACGCATCACATCTATTCTCTTTCAGGGATATCTAGAGAGGCAGCAAAGTGCAATGGGGAGAGGGAGAGATGTATTTGTATGTGATTAGAACTACCGAGCACCTACTGTGACCTGCCTGGCGCCAAGTGCCATCATATATCTCATCCATTTAATCTGTGTACTCCTTATGCCCATTTTACATGGGAGCAAATTCACTTGGTTTAAGCACACAACGAGGTAAGTGTGAAACCAGGTCTTCATACTCTTTCTGCTCTCCCATGCTACTCTAAGATATCAGCATCACCAATAACAACAAATTGCCTTCGTAAATATCCCCTGTGCTGTGAGTCTCAGCTCCCTCCCGTGTCACTTTGGGGATTGAACTATGGCAGAGGTTGCAAATTAAAATGCCCATGGGGGCCTGGATGGCAGTAAGGAAGGTCTGTGGGGAGCTAGAGAATGTGTGAGCCATTGAAAGAGTTCTAGGTTCAGTTCATTGTTGTCATGGAGTATTGAGAGTCTACAGCTGCCAGATCCTGACTCTTTGCAAGAAGCCAGGAATGTGGATTTTAAATGTTAGCAAAAAATTCAAAGTTAAGGGAGGAAAAAAAACACAAAAACATTTTTGGGCCAATCAAAACATTTGCAAGGTGATTCCACATGAGTGTCCACCAGTTTGCAAATCTAAACTAGATATTCTCTAATGTTCCTTCTGGTTTTCACATTCTCTGAACGTCTGTGATGCAGATCCAGCGCTGTTTGCCACAGTGAGGCATGGTTCAAGCACTGATTTTCTAGATTCTCTGTGCATTATCCCTACAGGAAAGCAGACCTCAGATTGCAGCCTAGGTAGGTCCAGACTCCTAGCCTGCAAAGGCAACTTCCAAATGTGGGAAGGCTCTTTTCCTTCCCAAAGGGGACATTCCTTTCCAACCTGCTCTCCCTGGGCAAATTGGGTGGTTGGGTAAATAGACAAGTGAGCTGCCAGCTGCCTGTCTAGCAAACGATGCCTGTAACTCAAAATTTGCAAAATAAGAGTCTTTGGTGGAAACACTCTTACAAAGCCCCACCGAGGTCGGTAAGATGGTAGCACTTTGAATCACCTCCTCTTCCTTTCATTCAGTGACAAGGCCAGAGCTGAGAATGTGGAAAAAGAGCTCTTCGAATCGGTGGGATTTCAGCTTGGACATTAACACGAATTGTGTGATTTAGCTGAGGAATAGGTGCTACATTGTCTTTCTGATGATTTGGAAAAGATGCTGGATGAAATGTGATATTAATGTTTGACTTTTACAAACACACATGCATGGCTACAGGAGAGTCACACTTATGAAACAAATCATTTTGGCCAACAATTACCCAGGGCATTATAGTGGTCACTGGAAGCATTATAAAGATAAAGCACACGACTGTTTTCACAGAATGTTTGACACCAATTACATTTTCTCTGCTGCAAAGAGAGGAGGCTTCCAGTAAAAACTGCAGGGCTGGGGGCCCAAGGGCTCTTTGAATTTTCACCCTCAAAGTTTTGCCTTTGTCACTGCCATTGACTGATTTTGGAGAGGCTGAGTCAGAGTTATAGGCATCCTTGGGGAGGACAACCATGGAAGTGTTAGAAGGAATGTGTTGGGGGGGGGTGGGCAGCCAATAATGGGGAAGAAATCAACATTCAAGAAGACCTGTACTGGCATGAGTGATCAACTCATTCTAAGGTCAGAGGCAAGATGGAGGTATCTGATGTGCCATTCTGTCTTTGTGGAAGTGCATTCTTTGCTGCCATCTCTATATTAACTCACTCAGACCTATCAAGCCCACTGCTGAGAGGCTTATTCCTCTTAGGGTCCTCCTCTGAGGCCCCCAGGACCTTTCCAGGCCCTTTGAAAAGGGCCCACCATGTCCATGGAAGCATGCACCAGAAATAGGCACTAACTCATATGTGGTCATTGCTCCCTTCTCCACCCCCTGCATCCCCATCCCCCACTGTTACAGAATTGTCCACACTAAAACCATGTTAGCCTTCACTCCTACCCTTCTTGCCCCAGATCTCCACTTGGCTATGTACCCCAGCTCCTTTGCCCAGCTTTAACAGCCTCTTGGGAACATGTTCCTCCAACACCACTGGCCCTCCCCTCGTGATGATGTCCATGCTTGCCTTTGGAAGGTGTGATAGGCTGAAAATTACCCCAGACTCACCCCAAGATATCTACATCCTAATCCCTGGAACCTGTGAATTTTACCTTATATGGAAACAGAGTCTTTGC
Organism: Myrmecophaga tridactyla; assembly: GCA_004026745.1. Classification (NCBI taxonomy): domain Eukaryota; kingdom Metazoa; phylum Chordata; class Mammalia; order Pilosa; family Myrmecophagidae; genus Myrmecophaga; species Myrmecophaga tridactyla. The sequence continues at coordinate 52,860 of PVIY010011271.1, read as the reverse complement.
AGATGTGATGAAATTAAGGCTCTTGAGAAGGGGAAATTTCCCTGGATGATCCGTGGGCCCTAAATGGAATCATATGTATCTTTATAAGAAGGAGTCAGACAGATATTTGACACAGACACATAGAGGAGAAGGCAATGTGAAGATGGAACAGAGAGAGATCTGAAGATGCTGCCTTGAAGATTGGAGTGATGTGGACACAAGCCAAGGAATGCCAGTAGCCACCAGAAGGTAGAAGAAGCAAGGAGCAAATACTCCCTTAGAGCTTCCAGAGCAAGCATGGCCCTGCCAATAACTTGATTTCAGCCCGATTGTACTGATTTTGGAGTTCTGGCCTCTAGAACTGAGGGAATAAATTTCTATTGTTTTAAACCACCAGGTTTTTGGTCATTTGTTACAGCAGCTCTTGGGAACGAAGACTGAAGAGATGCTGCTCAACATCACGCAAGACACCTCCCTGCTGGGAGACCTCATATTACCTCTAAGAGGAAGTCTATTCCCTTTGTGACATATTGAAGAGGGGAATCCAGCAGAACCAGCTCAAGCCTCAGTTCTTTAGTGTGACACTTTGGAGCTCATGTATCTCGGGAACCTCAGGGAAGAAGGTGGATTACTTTACCTCCAGTCATAGAAATATAGAACTAACAGAAAACACAAGAGTGGTGAAATGCTTTGTGACAAGACAGCATTCTCTAAGAAGATTCATTGGCAAGTATGAAAACGCTGCATGGAACTTGGTCCGAATGCTTCCAATAGCTTCCTGCTAACCTAAAGGTATTTTGCATAAATTTATTGGCTAAAAACTTTCTTCTCAGCCTTGGCAGCATCTTGGTATCATCTGGGGAAATTTTGAAAATCTCAGTGCCCAAGCTGTAACCTAGACCAATTAAATCAGAATCTCTGGAGATGGGAACCAGGTATTAGTATTTTTTAAAGTTCGCCATATGATTCCAATATGAAGCCAAGACTGAGAACTGCTGCTTAAGTTTATAGCGCTCTGGCTACTGCACCCCCTTCTGCAACACAACCCTGGGAGGTCAGAATGGGGGAGGATAAAGGAAAAGGATCTTTGGAGATTTTACCTCCAACTCATTCCCTTTCCTCCAGCTAGAAAAAGGGAAGACAAGACAAAAAGTGATTGAAAAGAGTTTTCTGTGGCCTCTCTGAAGATCACTAGATGGGAAGTCCAGGAGGACCAGAGTGTTCCAGAAGCACCTATTAACAGGCTCACTGGTCCCCATGGATCAGAAGACACCCTAGGGTCCTGGGACTGCTTGGTTTAAGACGGCACAGGCCCTGGCTCAGACAGGGGTATACTAGCTGTGGTAGTTAGGTTCAGGTGTCAACTTGGCTAGGTGAAGGCACCTAGTTCTATTGCTGTGGACATGAGCCAATGGCATGTGAAGCTCATCTGTCCCCGATTACATCTGCAGTCGGCTAGGAGGCGTGCCTGCTGCAATGAATGATGTTTGATTTAATTGGCTGGTGCTTAAATGAGAGAGCACAATGTAGCACAGCCCAAGCAGCTCAGCACACCTCATCCCTCGCAGCTCAGCCCAGGCCCTTGGAGATGAAGAAAGAAATCACCCTGGGGAACGTTGTTGAACCCAGAGGCCTAAGGGAAGGCCAGCAGAGACCATCCTGTGCCTTCCCACGTAAGAAAGAACCTCAGTGGAAATTTAGCTGCCTTTCCTCTGAAGAACTAACTAAATAAATCCCCTTTTATTAAAAGCCAATCCATCTCTGGTGTGTTGCATTCCGGCAGCTAGTGAACTAGAACACTAGCACAGTTCTCCTGATGGAAAGCTGGTGTCATTAGATGATGTCATTAGACTTCCTCCAGTAGAAAAGGGCTAGGGACAACAAACTTTCCTTCCATTACCCTTTCTAGAGTTTTCTTTCCAGAATAACTGCTTTGACTGTATAGAAATATAATGCCACCACTATTTCCATCAACTATCATTTATGTTGACTAGTAGGCCCCTTAGAAGCAAATGGTTACATGACTCCAATGAACTGTACCCTAAGGTTTGATTTCAACATTAAACTCTGTTTAGCAGTTTTCATAGCTGTCACTCCTGTGGCACTACCATTGGCCCACGGTCTTCAAACATTAGAGAAGTGCTTCCTGGTTCTTGGCTCTCCTGAGTAATGGATGCTGTCTGTTAAGTAACTGACACTCAAAGCAGAGTTGTGTGCCTGTGAGATTTGTAACCTTGATGAATACCAGCCAGGTTTCAGAAGGAAGGCCAAATGAGTCTTCAAGCCCACCTATTTGAATAAAACATGACCAAATTTGCACCTTCCTTGTGTGTTTTTACAGCTACCTAATTCGCAGCACCAGTGGTGTTGGTTTATCGTGGAAAGTGCAACTGCAGCAGAGCAGCAGGGGGGCAATATAATGAAAAGGTGTATTTGGGTTTTGTGCGGCCAGCCAAGAATAACGGAGCTGAGGCAGGCCTCCTAGAGCCCCGGGCCTCGGCCGGGAATGTGTGGGGAAACAAAACCACTCTGTGCCTCTCCAGCGCAACTCAGGAGAAGAGAAAACGCCAAGAAGGACTTTCAAGACTCTCCCAGGGAGCTCAGTGCTGGCCAATGCGTCGATAGGATGGCTCTGAAGACATCACCCAGGAGGGAACGTCAGGGCTTTGAACATGAAGAGAAATTATAGGCGCTGGCCTGGCTCCATCCAGCTTCTGACTAGATTTTGGTTAAGAGGAGCCACCTCAGGCCAGCGCTGCAGCCTGAGAGAGATGGATGGAGGGGACAAGGGGAAAAGCAGGCAAATAAGCAGTTCGTCTTTTGAAGCAGCTAGATTTTTTTGTTTTTTTTTTTTTTTGGTTAGAACTTAACGGCATTCCCCTCAGCTGACGTAAAGGGTTCCTTTTAGAAGCAGATGAACAGCTCCTGGCATGTTTACACAGCTAGTAATTTTGTTGTCTAAGAAAGTTTCTGTTAATCAAATGGAGTATATTTTGTTCATCGTCGTATCCTTCTGAAAATAAACATCAGCTCTCCTTTCAGTAGAAATCCGCTGGGGACGTCTGTAGGGAATCGACTGGAGTTTTTATCTCTTAAAATGCCACATCAAATAGATTTCATTTGGGTGGCTTTTTTTTTTTTTAAACCCCCAAAGCATTTCTTTAAAAATTCCAAAACACAGCCCCATACTTAATGTGCTGAAAATAATGGTCCTTGATGACTTCGGCATAATGTGGTCACTGTTGTTTCTCCTCCTGCAACTTGAGGTTTGGGGAGCTTGGACCACTGTGTTTCCTTTGAAATTCAAGGGTGTACAGATTGACAATAAATCTCTCCTCGTGGACATAATCAATTTTAACCGACATTTTTTTCGTAGTCCCAAAAAAATGAGCCCAAAGTTCCCAGAGCCCAAATAAATATAGAGAAGTTAAGTTTGCACATGCATTTTTCAAATGCTTCGAACATTTTGACAACTATGGGAATATCCATGATACATTTCAATTTAACACCAAAGGGGAAGAGTACAATCTGAATATGCCTGTGTTTTAACTCACCGAACCCAAATGTCAACAAGAAAAACATTATAGTGAAGTTAACTAGGAATTAATGACATTGACTAATTAATATTTAATAAAGCTTTCACAATGTGACACCTGAGTTCCATGATTTTTTTCTGGATTCAGGTGTGTTTTTTTCTTTTTTTTAATTCTAAAAGGAGCCCCAGCCTCATAAATGATACTTCTGTTTCTTTTGAATAGTCATTGTGGATCTGTGGATGTTTTTTCCCCCATTCTGGGACTCATAACCAAAAGTCATTTTTCTTATGCCTTTCATGTGTTTCATATACATTTATATTCGCACAACTCCACAAAATACCAGGAATGGCTACAGGAAGAGACACTTCTTTGGAAATAAATTTCAGATGGTGATGTTTTAGAAAATGCTAATATACAAATAAGCCTGACCTAAAATGGAGCTTCATTCAGCCCCATCTCGAGTCTTAAAACATAAACATCGGGCCAACAAAAAGCCTGGCCTGACTGAAGTGATCAGAGTTCCAATACACAACAAATTAGCTTCACACCAAGGGAAAGGTCATTTCTTTAATCCATGTCTTTGGGGGAATGTACACAAATGTCATTCTTCCCAAACTATGTAATAAATTAAACAGTTTAACTGATGTGGCCATTCACTGTTTATTTTCCCATTGGGTAATGGTGGGGGGCGGGTATTAGCATCAGATGACAAGGAGAGAATCCAGGCGGTTGCAAATGTGTTGGTGATTCTCTCTCTCTCTCTTTCTCCCCCACCCCCTTCTCTGTCTCTTTCTTCTCTCTAGGGAATCTTGGACTCAGAACCTAAGGCAAAAATCAGCCTCATTAGAGTCTCTCTGCCAGTGGCTTTTCAAGCTTTAACAAATCCCTGCTGATGTGGCCACTGGATTTGGCTCCATGTCAACAAAGGCAGACAGACCAGCAGGCAGCCTCCTGCGTGGGAAATAATTCAGACATTAGGGTTAAAGTTAGACACATCAGGATTAGGGTCCCGGCTCCAGTACCAGGTGACCCTTGGACAAATTCCCATACATATCTGAAGTTCCATTTCGGCATCTCTAAAATCAGAATAATAATAATACCTAATGTTCAGTACAGTCCCGATACAAAGTAAGTGCTCAATAAGTGCAATGACTCTGAGTGGTCACATTTAGGGGGAAAGAGGGAGCTGTGTTTGGGATGGGGCACATAAGGGACCTCCTAGGGGGTGGTTGCAAGGGTGTTCACTTTGTAGCATCGAGTAATGCATTTCTTTTATGTGTTTTGGGGTCTCTGTTTTATTTTTATTTTATTTTAATGCCATTTTTCTTTTTTTGTATGCTATATGGGGGGGGTCATATTTCATTCTTTTTCCATGGGAGTATCCCATTATTGGAGCACCATTTGTTGAATTTTTGTTTGTTTGTTTGCTTATTTGTTTCTTTGTTTGGGAAGTGCATGGGCCAGGAATCGAACCTGGGTCTTCAGTATTTTAATTCAATTTCACTGAGATATATTCACACCCCATACAATCCATCCAAAGTATGCCATCAACGGCTTCTAATATCAACACATAGTTGTGCAATGCAATCATCACCAGAATCAATTTTATAACATTTTCATAACTCTAAATGTTTTATTTTTTTATTTTACTTAACTGATTGATTTGAAATTTTATGTGGAGATATATATATATAGCATCAAATTTGCCATTTTAACCATTTTCATTGTACAGTTTGATGGCATTAATTATATTCACAATGTTTTATTTTGTGATAAAAAGGTTATGCTATATGTTGATATATGTTATGATATATGTAGATTTACCATAACTATATATATATAACATATGATATATGTTATGATATATGTAGAAACAGTTCAAATGTCCATCAACAGATGAATGGATAAACACAATATGGTCTAACCATACAATGGAATACTATTCACCCCATTAAAAGAAATGAAGTTCTGATGATGATACATGGTGACAACATGCATGAACCTTGATGACATTATGGGAAATGGAAGCCAGTCACAAAAGACCACGTTATATGACTCCACTTCTATGTAATATCCAGAATATGCACATCCATAGAGACAGAAAGCAGACTGGTGATTGCCAGGGGCTGGGAGGAAGAAGCGAAGGGGAATGACTGCTTAATGGTATGGAGTTTTCTTTTAGCTGATGAAAATGTTTTAGAACTACACTGGGCGATGAAGATGTTTTGGAACAACATGTCTAAGTGGTAGTTGCCCAACACTGTGAATGTGCTAAAGGCCACTGAATTGCAGACTTTAAGATGGTTAATTTTATGTTATGTGAACTTCACCTCAATACAAATTTACAATAAGTAAGCAAATGCATTTATTAGAAAGAGGTGGGGGAAGGAAGAAAGCAGCATGGGGTGGACCTATGGTAGGGCTAGAACAACAATAGAAAGGAGTCCCATCAGGCCCAGCAGGTCAAAGGGACATGCTATGACTTTCCAGTCCAGACCCCAGGTATCAGAGCTAGCTGTGATAAAACATGGCCCAATTGTCTGGTAGCCAATGATATGCATTGACCCCTAAACAATGGCCTAAAGGCCAGGATTACAGTGAAGTAGTTACTGAGCCGAGTATGTTTGGTTCATGAGAATGATGCAACAGAGCACCAGATCATCAAAACCTTGGCAATGAGATGCTCTGAGATACCTGAGTTAGAATATTTTCAACTCCCCTTGAACAAGGAGATGAAGCAGGCTTCCTCCTCTGCCAGCCATCTAACCCAAGAGTACAGATGACTTGCTAGTTCTCCTTTGAAGGGCCTCTTTTCACTCATCCTATTCAACTTCCTCAGTGTTGACAAATCCATCCTCAGTCCTCCTGCTACTAAGGCCACTCCTTTTCAATCCCCTATTCATGCTCCTCTTTCTCTGACAGCCCCTTAAATATTGGTGCTTCCTAGGGTTTGGACCTAGGCTCTTTTCTCTTTTGTTCTGCCCCACTTCCTGGTGAGCTTATCCACTCCCATGGCTTTTCTTACCACCTCTATGCCAGTGCTTTCAGCTCTCTACCTCCAGTTCTTGCCTCTTCCTCAAGCCTCAGACTCTACTTCCAACCACCTTATTTGGCTATTTCCACCTGGATGTCCACAGGCACCCTGACTAAACGTGTCCCCATGCTTTCTAGTCCTCATTTCATGAGACATGTCTAGAGCCTCTGTCCCCACCTGAGGTGTTCCCTGCCATTCCTGGGTGTGAACTTTTAAGCCTGCCAATTGGATCTTCCTCCACTCAGCCAGTCCCAAATGTGAGGGAGTCCTGAGCCCTCTGCCACTGTGCCCAGCCAAGAGCTTGAACTCTACTTCATCAGGCCGCCACTCCATTTCCAAAATTGTCCCTACCCTTCTGGACCCTTGCCTCTCATCCTCACTCAGACCTCACACTTACCCTGTAGTTTGGAGCAGGTTTTTCTCTCAGTATTAGCTCCTGGATTTCCATGAATGAGACCTGTCCCTGTTACTCCAGGAACGTCAGTGGGCCCAACCTATCCAAGTTCTCACCCCAACTGATGTATTTGGGGATCCTTTTCCACTTTCCCTGGCCCTTCAATTAGGACTCAGACATTCAGATCAGAAATCCAGTACAATAGACAGGCTCCCCCTGAGGTCATAGCCACTGCTGAGATGGGCCAAAACTGCTGACCTCCCAGAAAAGTTATGGGGACACTATTCAATGCCTTGAATACCCCTTAGTTAGAAAAATGATAAATCTAGACTCAAGTCCCAGTTATGTAGAAGGAAGAGAGAAGACTACTGTGGCAGGACATACTCCTTACAAATATTAGCTGAACCAATGATCATTCAGGAGAAGCTCTAGTGCTTGTATTAAGGAGCACTCTTCATCCATTGCTGAGCAATGCCATCATTCATGGGTGATGGGTAATGAGAAAACCAACAGATCCTAGCCCCAGCCTTTCCCACCTGGCATTTCTTGAGCTCTACAAGGAGTCAGAGATCTGTGGAATGACCAGAAGCCCAAACCGGTCTGTAGAGTGATGTGACTGTGACAGCTTTATTGAGAAACATATCACTCAATTTACCCTTTTATAAAGTGCTTCATTTGGTGGTGTTTTGTATAGCCACAAGGTTGTGCAATCATTAGCACAATCAATTTTAGAACATTTTCATCACCTCCGAAAGAAACCTTAAACCTTTAACAGTCTCTCCCAATACGCTTTCTGACTGCAAGGATTTATCTATTCTGCACGTTTCATATAAATGGAATCAAACAAGAAATGACCTTTTGCATCTGGGTTCCTTCACCGAGCATATGTTCAAGGATCATCCATGTTGTAGAATGTATCAGAACTTCATTCCTTTTATGACTAAATAATACTCCATTGTATAGATATATCACATTTTATTCATCCAGTAATCAGTTGATAGACATTTCTACTTTTTAAATATTATAAATAATGCTGCTATGAACATTCATTGCAAGTTATTGTTTGAACACCTGTTACCATTTCTTTTGAGTATATAGCTAGGCGAGGAATTGCTGGATTATATAGTAACTCTATGTTTAACTTTTTGAGGAACTGCCAAACCATTTTCCAAAGTGGCTGCACCATTTTACATTCTCATGAGCAATATATGAGGATTCCAGATCCTCACCAAAACTTGTTATTGTTGACTTTTTTATTATAGCCAGATGGCTATAGTGGGTATGAAATGCTAGCTTTGATTTGCATTTCCCTAAGGACTAATGATGCTGAGCATGTTTTCATATGCTTATTGGTCATTTGTATATCTTCTTTGGAGTAGACTCCTTTTCTGTTTTCCGGGATTTCTGCAACACTCTTGTCACCCTCCACCCCCCACTTCTTAGTCTCCTTCATGGACTCCTTCTGCTCTGCCCACCCTTCATATTTGATCTTCCCTAGGGCTCTATCCTGAGTGCTTTTCTGTTCTCACTCCATACTCTCTCTTTGGGTGATTTCATCAGCTCCCATGCCTTCACCTCTGCCTCTACGATGGCAATTCCCATATCTTCACCCTCAGCCCAGGTTGCTTTCCTGGGCTCCAGTCTTTATATCCAGCTGCCTTCTGGATGGCTTAATTTGGGAGCCTCTCAATGCCTCACATTCAGTGTGACCACACAGCACTCATCCCACTCCCAGCATTCCAGACCTACTCTTCCACTCAAACAGTCTAGACCAAATGCCTGAAGTCTTCTTTTGACTCCTCAGTCTATATTTTTAATCAACCACAACAACCTATAGATTCTTCTTTGTGAATGTTGCCAATTAGAACATAAATCCAACAAAGGCTTAAACCATTGAATTATTTTCTGGCCTAGCATCTTAGGTAATAAGGTACTCAAATAGAGAATGCTCATAAAATATTTTCAACTTGACTGAGTACCTGACCTGCCTGAAATCTACCTCCTACATTGAAGACTGTGCTAGTTTCCTAGGACTGCCATAACAAATTACTGCAAACTAGGTGGCGTAAAACAATGGACATTATTATTGTACAGTTCTGGAAGCTAGAAGTCCAAACCAAGGTGTCAACAGAGCAATGTTGCCTCCAAAGGCTCATAGAGAAGAATCTTTCATCACCTTTCCCCAACTTCTGGTGATTGATGGCAATCCTTGGCATTCATTGGCTTGTAGTTGCAAAACTGCCATCTCTGCCCCCAGCATCACATGCCCTTCTTCCCCGTGTGTGTGTCTGTGTCCATATCTCCCTCTTCTTATAAAGGTACCATTCATTGGCTGTAAAGCCAACCCTATTCCAGTATGATCTCATCTTAACTGGATTATATCTGCAAGGGCCCTATTTCCAAATGAGATCCCGTTCAGAGATACTGGGATTACGATTTTAGCATATATATTTTGGGGGACACAGTTCAACCCACAACAAAGACCCTCCATGATCTAGTCCATACCTACTCTTCTAGACTCATTTCTCATCCCACCAGCTGTACTGAACCACCCACCATGCCGGGAACATGCTGTGCTTCATCACCCTCTGCCTATTTACCTGTGCTCTAGTTCTGTCTGCTGAGGATGAGCCCTCCTGTCTTCCCATCTGGCCCCACTCCCCCAACAACTGACAAATTCTTATTCTCCCAGATCTAGTATAAATATAATTTCCTCTGTGAGGTTTTATTGAATCCTCCCAGGCAGAGTTAGTCACTCCACTCCATTTGGTTCAGCTAGAAGGTATTCAGCACCTGTTACATTCATGTAGTGAGGCACAAGCATGGGAGAAGGAGACAACTTTAGAAAGAAAATACCAAGTTTAATTTGGAACATGTTGGTTGCATTTTGAGGGACGTGTGGTCCATCCAGTGGGAGAGGTTGAGTCGGCAATTGGAAGCAATAGGGCTGGGAGCTAAGGACAGAGTTATGAGTTGCTGATGTAGATTCAGGAGATGTCAGCACGTAGGTCATATGGATGGCTGAGGAGTGGGTGGGATGTAAGCCCAGGAAAGGAGGTGGACTGCACAGATGCCTCCTGTACCACATCCTGTTGCAGCCTCATCTCTCACGTGCTCTTTGTGCAGCTCAGCTACTAGGTTGAGTGCAACTCAAGGGCAGAAGTCAACTTGCTCATGTCAGCATTTCTCTATCTCCCAGCAACTTATTTACTGCCTGGCATATAGTCCGTGCTCAATATGAGTTTGCTGAATGACTGAATAAATAGTCCCCGAGGTGGTGCTGAGCTGGGAATGGGAGGAGAGAGGTATAAAGTGACTATAGCTTTGGGAGAGGAGGGCAGGGAGCTAACAGGAAAATAACGTTATCGGTTGCTTTCGGTGATGCTATTAAAGGTCTGAGAACCCTTGGGACGGGGCACAGAATAGGTTTGTGGGAAAGGGTTGAGAGGAGAGAGAAGGGAACCAAGAAACAGAAGGGGAAGTCCCCCACCCACCCCCCAAAAGAAAATTTTGCAAGCAACTAGGTACAGCACTGTCACTTTGCTGCCAACCTCATATTGGAATCAGTTCTGGTGCTATTCAGATCAGGACTAGAGTAGATCATGTTTCTAGAAAACTGTGATAAAATAGGGGTGGGGAAACCACATGCCTAGTTTACCCCTGGTCATAATTGTGCTAAAGTTAGGAAGGCTGGTGGAAGAGAGTGAGACCCGGAGAGGCCAGGCCTCCAAAGCTTCTGTGATTGACCCTTGGTGTTTGGGTCAGGAGAACACTCTAAAGAATACATCCATGACCTTGCCTGAGAGTCTCCTTGTGCCCAACTCACTGGACCACTGGCATTCACAAGTGCAGTCCTCGGGAAGCAAAGGCATGCTCCGCCAGCTGGGTGAGAACCACTGGGGACCAAACGTCTTGTCAGTCGATTTGGAGAACTCCTCATCCAGTGCCAGACGAGGATGAGAACAGACAGTGCCTTGGGTATGAGTCTTTAACAGACACACACACACACACACGCTCACCTAGGTGATAGGTTTTTCTTCAAATAGCGTTTTGCTTTATTTGCTTTATATTACATTTTGTCCATTTACACATCCCTTCATCCAGCGCCCCCAAACCATCTTATTTTTCGTATGCATTTCAGGTTAAAGATGTAGTACACTTCACCCCTAAACCCTTCAGTGTGCACTCCAGCAACTAGAGTGCAATATTCATGTATGGTTCTTTGCAGTAAATTTTACATGCAGGAAAATGCATGAATCTTGAGTATACCATTACGGTATTTTGATAAATGCATATACCTGTGTAACACGAACTCCTGACACGATGAGAAACTTGAGTGGCCTATGCTTCTCCTAGTGGATTCATCTGCTGATTCTATGCTTAGGTCACCTGATTGAAGAGCTAATCCATTTGCACTGGATGTAAAGTTGACATTTGTAAATGTAGCAAAAATGAGGGTGGAAAGAGCTAGCGTGCTTTATTGAGTACAATAGAATGTGATATGTTAAAAAGAAAAAAAAAGTGCACAATTTCCTTTGGGGTAGAAGAAACGCCCAGCTGTGGGAAACATCGGAGAGTGCTGGTTGGGGAACAGGAGTAGAGAAAGGGGTCTGGGAGTAATTAGGGTGGAATTCAAGCAGACACAGTCAAGCTTCATTTATTCCCACTCCACTAACTCTGGAATTGCAAAAGTTTTAACGGGCTGGGTAAAGGCTGACCTTTGGACTCTCTATGGGAAAAATGGTGATGGACCAAGAAGGGAATGCCCAGGCATGTGGAGGGTCCCCAGAAGGCAGGGGTCCAGTCTGGGGACACCCGTGATTTTGTGAAGTCATTGATTCGGCCTCCCACTGCTGGCTTACCCAGGATGTGTTCCCTGCTTAAATCCTGACCACTTAAGTAATGCTCTCACTGATGGGGATCTTTAAATATACACATGTGGGGTGGTGCGACAGTGGCTCAGTGGCAGAATTCTCGCCTGCCATGCCGGAGACCCGGGTTCGATTCCCAGATGCCTACCCATGAAAAATAATAATAATGATAGTAATAATAATAATAATCAAAGTAAATATACATATCTGAAATTTGTTTTTTCACAAAGTCCATGTACCCTTCCCTCCCACTCTCTGCTACTCGGGGATGTCTGACACCTGGTTCTTTCTCAGAGAAAACCAAAGGCTGAGATGTGTTTAAGAACGGTTCTTTATAGAGCAAGCAAGATGTGCTACATTCTCTCTTCATAGGGCTCAAGCTCCACAGAAGTTGCCCCCAGCCAGGACCAAGTATCTCTAGCAATGCCTGCTTACAGACTGAGCTGAGCAAGTGGGTCAGATGCCACAGCTCGGGGCAGGGGGCCTCTCCTCCGTGGTGGCCGCTGACCCATGAAACAAATGATGATTGTAGGTCACACATAAGTTATCAAAAGCGACTTCTGTTTGCACTGACTGCTTCTTAAGGGAGGGTGAGATGTTGGGGCTCTGTTGTTCTCTTCAAGCAAACCGCACCGGATAATTAAGAAGATGAACCATAAAACTTGATTCAACAATGCATCCCATTTTACAAATATGTTTTATTTCCACCACCACCCCCCACCCCCGCCATGGTGGCTATTTTAGAGGGAAGGAGAGCATTGCATGGAGAAAGTGGGAGTTGGGATTCAGAAGAGAAGACAACTGGGAGGGGGAAAGGAGGATAGAAGGCATGGAGAAGGATAAAGGAGGAAAAGAATGAGTGGTTAGGAAGCGGGGTAGGACTGAGAAACAGAAAGTAAACAAAATGCGAGGTAGAATGATAGAAAGGGTGCAGTTGAGAAAGGGGATCTAGAAAGATATCTAAAGGGAGAAAGCAGATTGCCAGGCAATGGGTGGGGACAGGGGGAATTGGGAGTTAATGCATAGTAGATTTCTACTTGGGAAAATGAGAAGATTCTAGTAATGGAAGGTGGTGAGGGTATCCCAAAAGTATAAATATCAGTAATCCCACTGAATGTTATGCTTGGGTGTGGTTGAGAGGGAAAGCTTATGTCATATATACTTTCCCACAACTTGAAAAAAAAAAAAAGAATGAGCAACTAAAGAAACCAATGACAATTAAATGCAATATATCATCCTGGACAGGATCCAATAATGTAGGAGAAAAGGTTCAAAGGGATTTTTGGGAAGACATATGAAAAACTTTAAATATTGACTGTAAGCTTTATATCAATGTTAGATTTCTTGAATTTGATTATATAATCAGGTTACACTTATAGTTACATAAGTCAACATCTTTGGTCTCAGGAAATGTATATACTAGTATTAAGTGTTCAAGGCGCATGATGTATAAAACTTCCACTCAAGTGTTCAGAAAATGGATTGACAAATAGATAGACAGATACACAGATGGCTAAATAGATACATAGAATGATACAGCAAATGTGGCAATTGTTAAAATTGATGGGTCTGGGTATTGGAACCATAGGGGTATGTTGGAGTGCTGTGTATGGGGTTTGCATTATTTTTGTAACTGATTTATAAGTTGGAAAGTATTCCAAAATAAAATCTCAAAAGAAAACAAAGGGAGACAGAATGAACCAGAGAAAATCAGAATAATAGCAAGGCCAACCCCCTAATGTTATCAAGGGGAGTGACTTGGCCAAAGTTTCGCTGCTGGTTAATGCTTAAACTGAGGCTAGAAGTCAGACTGGACAAATTAGGGCTATGTCTACCATAGCCATGGCACCTGTTCTAGTTTGCTAGCTGCCGGAATGCAACACACCAGAAATGGATTAGCTTTTAATAAAAGGGGATTTATTTCATTAGTTCCTCAGAGGAAAGGCAGCTAACTTTCAACTGAGGTTCTTTCTTACACGGGAAGGCACAGGGTGATCTGTGCTGGCCTTCTCTCCAGGCCTCTGGGTTCCAATAACTTTCCCCAGGGTGGTTTCTTTCTGCATCTCGAAAAGCCTGGGCTGAGCTGCGAGTGCTGAGATGAGGTATGCTGAGCTGCTTGGGCTGTGCTACATTGAGCTCTGTCATTTAAGCACCAGCCAATTAAGTCAAACATCATTCATTGCAGCAGGCACACCTCCTAGCTGACTGCACATGTAATCAGCAACAGATGAGGTTCACATGCCATTGGCTCATGTCCACAGCAATAGAATTAGGCACCTTCACCTAGCCAAGTGGACACCTGAATCTAGCACAGTGCCCTACATGCCAGACTTGCAAGGAGAGTCCTAACATCAAATAGTCAGGCCTGTTGTAACATGATGAATCTGAATTTGGGGAAGAAAGCCGAAAGCCCCAGACCCCACTAGACCAAGTCCAGTCAACTAAGACTCAAGGTTCCAAAGAACGATGGGGTACATAGGAGGGACTTGCTGGAGTCACTGAGTTTAGCAAAGCAGGATGAATGTGGCCACCTGAAGTTGTCCGTGGGCTCGCCTAGCTAGAAGAAGGAACCTAAACTACGTGCTAGATATCAGTTCCTCCTCCGAAGAGGTCTACACTACTAGTTCCCAGCATAGAGGTAGAAAGCAGAACATTTCAGAGGTTCCTGGGAAGTTAGAGGCAAAATGGGTCTCCCTTAGCCCAAGTTGACTCTCGGCAGACTCTGGGTTGGCCTCTCTCCTCTGCCCAGTCTGAAATAAGATTGAGATTCAAAAGGCCCTAAGGTTTGTCTTCCTTTCAGGGTCTCTCAAGCCTGGGTGCTCCAAAAAAGACTACATGGGTGTCCCAAAATATTTGGCAATTCCTTAGGAGGCCTGGGAACTGGGCCTCTCTGGCAGATTCAGAAACTTTTGACTTAACATTATCAGGGCTGGGTATAATTAGGCATGGAAGCAGACTTCCCAAAGTCTACCATATGCCTACATACATATCCATACTTGTGTGTAGAAAGACAATGCTTTTGATCCACAAATCTTATATGGAAAAGCTGCTTGTAGTAAAGTTTCTTTAAAAGCCCTCTTCTAAGGAACATTTATCTTCTTTAGGGGTAAATCTGGATTTAATCCCTGCTCAGCCTCATCAAACCACATAAGCAAGTTTTGTCAGTCTCCTATTGTTCTGGTTGAAGAAATTTTATGGGTCTTCCCTTTGTTCAATCGTGGTAACTGGGCTTAGAATGGGATCATCAGAGGAGGCCATTGTGAATGTGTTTTAAGGGCCAGCTGACAAAGAGGAAATGCTATGAATAAGTACTGAGACATCCTAGGTGGCAGAAATATTTGAGTCCCAGTCTCATATAGTGGCTAACACATAGTAGATGTTCAGTAAATATTTGCTAAGTGATATCAATTAGTCCATCGTCAATTTTACTAAAGCCCAGAGAGGAGAAGGGACCTGACCAGGATCATAGAACTGGACAGCAATAGAGCCTCCACTGGGTCATTGGTTGGTCATATGAACAAGGAGTTTAGAAGGACAGAATTCTTCTAGACTCAGAGTTTCTTAGAGTCATCTTTAAAATGATATCCTTGGACCCAACACCCAATGATAAGCTGAAATGGACCTACTTATATACCACACACTAGTTTTAGTCCTGATCTCTAGCACAACACAGAAGAAGCCAAGTCCTTCTCCTTGATAAGGACCAACAATCAATGCAGCCTCTCCAAATCTCCAATTCCAGCAACCATTTTCTACAGGACACACTTGCCACTTGCCACTGTGGTCATTCTCCTTTGGATGGATCAGAAGTTCCTCTCTCAGTGGCTACTCTGGAGATTGCTTTTATGCAAGCTTCAGGTAGACCTTGCTACCTATCATAACCTGCCAACCCCCAACCCGGACCATTCCAGCCAATCCTAAAGAACACCTAGGGCAATTATATATAAGATTCCACAAGGGTTCCAGGCACTAGAGTAACTCTCCAGAAATCTACAAACTCCAGATGGGTCCCTGGTCCAGGTAAGTCCTGAAACCTAGCCCAACCTCTCCAGAACATCAGATACTTCCATCTCCTTATCCCATATTACTGACAGCCCCTTCCAATGAAAAATGTAGAATGGCCATAGCCCAAACACCCCTAAAGAGAGGGATTGAAAGATCAAAGGTGATGGTGGAGTTATACAGAGAAGATAGGATTTAACAAATGAATATGAATGCTGAATCATTAAATTGATATTTATTTTAGTCTCCAGTATTTTAGAGCAGCTAGAAGTAAAAACCTAAAATTGTGAAATTGTGAGCAATGTCAAAGTCTGAAATATATTCTACAATTAATTGTGGTGCTGTGCTTTGAAATTTATCTTTTTTGTACATACGTTATTGTTCACAAAAAAAGAAAGAAAAAATGTCGATTGTGATGATAAAAAAAGTACTTAATCCTTCTAGCCTCTATATTCTGGAGCAGGTAGAAGGAAAAGTATGGATGATTGTGTGGTAGCCCATGACAAACTCTGGGATCTGTCCTGTAACCACTTGTTGAAGAGTGCTTTGAAAACTATTGCTTTTTAATTTCTTTGCTTTGTATATATGCTATACTATACAATAAAAAAGTTAAAAAAAAAAAACAGGCAACACCTTGTAGTTTTCATTGGGTATCAGATGGTTATTAGCAATTCTAGACTTGTGCCACAGTAGCTACCAGCCACATGTGGTTTTTGAGCACTTGGGATGAGGTAAAGCTGAATTGAGATGTGTTGTAAATGCAAATAACACCAAATTTTGAAAACTTGATATGAAAAACAGGATGTGAAATCCCTCAATGATTTTTTTTCCTTTTTGCTTTTTATTTTATTTTTCATTAATGATTTTTATGTTGATTATAATGAAATGATGTTTTGGATCTATTGGGTTAAATAAAATATATTATTAACAACAACAACAAAAAGTTCCCCTCTCAGAGACGGATGCCAAGAAGTAGGTGCCACCCTCTGTAGCTGACTGCCCAGACCAGTGCAGGGCATGCTTGGCTCCTTTGCTCCTTGATCTGGATACTATGAAATCGTGTTGACCAGTTCAGCAGTCACACAGCACAGTCTGCCCTTACTTAACTTGTGCCCAGTTCCCACTCCCAAGGTCTTTTGCCCAATAACTCTTGTTAAACTGTGCCTTCCCCCTCAGGTGTTTGTACACTGAATATCTGTACATATTTGAAACCTACATACAACATTCTGTGCATCCCACTTTCTAAGTTCTCAACACGGAAGGAGGATGTCATGAAGCTCTTGTAGGCCAGAAGCCTAGATCTAAATGTTGAACCTCTGAGCTAAATGTTCTGTCACAAACTTCCCTTTTTGCTACCTAATGTGTTTTGATCCATAGGAAACATTTTTTAAAATATTTTCCTTAATTTTCAAAAAACTTTTTTATTGTATAATATAATGGATATACAAAGCAAAGACATTAAAAAAGCAATAGTTTTCAAAGCACTTTTCAACAAGTAGTTACAGGACAGATCCCAGAGCTTGTCATGGGCTACCATACGATCCTCTCAGATTTTTTCCTTCTAGCTGCTCCAGAATACAGGAGGCTAAAAGGCTTAAATATTTTTTTATCATGACAATCGACTTTTTTTCTTTCTTTTTTGTGAAAAATAACATATATACAAAAAAGCAATAAATTTCAAAGCTCAGCACCACAATTAGTTGTAGAATATATTTCCGAGTTTGACATGGGTTACAATTCCACATTTTTAGGTTTTTACTTTTAGCTGCTCTAAGATACTGGAGACTAAAAGAGATATCAATATAATGATTCAGCACAAATGTTAAAATAAATTTAGTTTGAAATGCTAGTGATCAGTGAAAGAGAGGGATAAGGGGTATGGTAGGTATAATCTTTTTGTTGTTGTTTTCGTTTTATTTCTTTTTCTAGTGTCTTTTTATTTCTTTTTCTGAATGGATGCAAATGTTCTAAGAAATGATGACTATGCAACTAAGTGATGATATTGTGAATTACTGATTATCGATGTTAATTTTTATTTCATTTGTTAATTTTTTTAATTAATAAATAAATTTTAAAAATATATATATATATATATAATGATTCAGCAATCATACTCATTTGTTAAATTCTATCCTCTCTGTATAACTCCACCATCACCTTTGATCTTTCCATCCCTCTCTTTAGAGGTGTTTGGGCCATGGCCATTCGAATTTTTTCATGATGGAAAGGTCTATCACATAGGAAAAGTTTAATAGGGGTAATTTCTACAAACTGCTGCGCTTAATGGCTTTAAAGATACACATTTGTGTCCATGGAGGAGGGGAAATGGCTTGACATTTAAGTGGCTATATGTGCCAGGAATTGTGTTGCTTTACATATGTTAGCTTATTATCTCTGACAGAGATAGTATTAGAATTCCTATTTTATAGGCAAGGAAACTGAGGCTCAAGAGATTCCACTGTATTTAAGGAGCAGAGCCAGGATTAAAACTTACTTCTGACTCACTTAAAAGTTCTTTCTTTTGCACATTAGTGGTTCTTACCTTAGCCACACATTCAGATCACCTGGGGAGCATTTAAAACAATCCCATTGCACAGGTCCCACCTCAGACCAGTTAAAGCAGAGTTACAGAGTCTCTGGAGGTGAGATCTGGGCATGAGTATTTTTTTTAAAAAAAAAAAAAGCTCCCCAGCTGATTTTTTTTTTTTGCATGGGCAAGCACCAGGAATCGAACCCGGGTCTCCGGCCCGGCAGGCAAGAACTCCGCCACTGAGCCACCGTGTCCCGCCCCCCAGGTGATTTTAATATGCAACAAACAGTACTACTACGGCTTTTTACCTTGCTATTTCCTAGGTATATCAGTTTGGCATAGATGCAAATGCAACTTCAAGGCTCTCTGTATTTTCAGTACTGATTGTTTCCGAAAAAGCATGGCTGAAATTATTTAAGGTACTAGCAACAACAACAACAACAAAAAGATCATGGAGAGACCTGAATCTGCTGCTTCCTGTTCTAATGGAAGAAGTGAGAGCCGCCGTCTAAAATCCATGCTAACCCCCACCCCTTGAAGCTTCCCCAGTTCATTTTCCTGAACTTTTGCTTTTCCCCTATCTTGAGTTCCAAAAGATGGACCTGGCCTACCTACTGTGTGAACAGACTATTACAGATGGGCCCTAAACATTCTTTGCTAAAACAGGGCATTTCTGTCTTCCTTAACATTATTATGAGAAAAGCCTTGGGATGTTTTCCTTGGTGCAGACTGTACAAGATAGTGTCTAGGAGGTTTGCCTGGGGGACTTAAGACTATGTGTAGATTCCTTCCTGTATTCTGACTGATCCTTATATGGAAGAACTCCTTATAAAATATTCTAAAAATTAGTAACGGATATGACGCAACTGAGAAAATAATTTGTAATATTAGCAGGGGGTGCAGTTCCCAAAGAGCCTATTGAAAAAAAAGAAGAAACTCCGAGTCAATGGGAAGTTGTAAAACCTAGCACTGTGAGAACAAAGGACCCCAACCATATGGTACAGCTTATCAAAGGCAGGGCAAGGACCCTGCTCGAGAACAGCTCAGCTCCAGAGAGAGACACCTAGATGCCTTCAAGTAGAAGTGTTGGAGATGGTGAAAGAGCTGAAAGATGTGATTAAAGCAAACCATCCCCCAAAGATGGAAGTTAGACTAAATGGCTTCTTCCTGTTCTTAATACGCTTCGTATTTTTCCTGGAGGCAGGCAGGGGTGGGGGCACTCTGGCTAGTTTGGAATATCGCCCCCCTCACTCCCTGTTTTCATTCAAGAATCCACAAAAGTCAATTCATTTGTCTGCAAATCCTGGATTTTTTTCCCCCGTTTTTTTGCAAGAGGTGCGGGCTATGTGAAATGACCCCAGATTCCGAAAGAGCTTCTCCTCATAGCTTTCCCAGAGCCTCAACTGCAATAGTCACCCAACAGGAAGGACTTTGCTGGGGCTGTTTCCACACCCGCAGATCAAGCGTTAAGGAATATGAAGCCAGTTAGATACCTAACTCAGGCTAAATATTTCTTTTACCTTGAACTATGAAGAAAACTAAGGCCAGGTGATTTTCTTTTTTCATTTCTTTTCATTTTCTTTCTTTTCTTATCGGAGGGGAGGGGGGTGGTCCTTGAAGGACTTCGGTAATCTAATCTCCACAGATGTCCAATTCTCCACACTTTCCGTCTAAGAGAGTTTTGGAAGATAAATATAATGTGTCAAGGCACTCAACATATTTCCCTCACATGGAATTAATCTTGCACTCCTTTCTCGCACTGGAGTCATGCGACATTTCCATGGGAAGAAACATCCCAAAATAGCAGGTAGGAAACAGAGCCAGAGAGCCTGATAAGGCTTTGCCCTGTGCCAGCCCTCAGCCCTGTTCCCTTCCACAGAGAAGTGGGCTCTTTCTATCCCCTTCCAGCCAAGCCAGGCTACATGGTCCCATAATCCATGGCAGGTGGCACACCCCGTAACAAACCTGAAGGAAACAAAGAGGAGCCTAGAGAAACCTCAATGTTTGCCTGCTCAAGGAAGCTAAGGATAAGCTGATGCATTGCGAAGAAGCCCTGCACATGGGATCATTAAATCCCAAGTGCCCTTGGATCAGCGAGAAAGGTGAGAGGCAGAACAGAAGGGGCCCCAGGAACTCCTAGATCAGGGAGGCTTCAGCCAGGAGTGACTGGGCCGAGATAGCTGCAATCTTTATTCAGCTTACAGCTTTCATTTTTCCTAACTAATTTAAATTAAAGGGGAAAAAATTCATTTCACTGGATTGAATCCATCCCTAAATATTTGGGACACACGCTGAAAGGTTAGAAGCAAACTCCTGCAAAGAAATGATTGCTGGAATGAGGGAGTTGGCTACCAGACGAGGCCTGGAATGAAGGCCAACAATGACCCAAGAGAGAATCGAGAGCAGTGAAATGATCCATGAAGTTTCTTGGCATTTTCAAGCACTCCTGGAAAGAGAGACACTAATCAACTTCACTGAAGAATCTCCAAACAAATAGCTCAACTGTCTTTGTGTTTCCCAGCCTCAAAATTAGGCTGGAAAACAGAACTGAAAGTTGGGAAATGAATATTTCAAGTCTACTGTCTGGGGCTTTATACTGGGGTTTGGGGATTGCCAGGTGTTGTCTAATAGGTACAGTTTTTCTCAACCCTTCCTGGACCTATATGCTCTTCAGCTTACATTGTTGGTTAGGAATGGATTTGAATCAATGTTCTCCTTTGCCTCAAAAAATAAAACAAAACAAAATATAAAACCTGCCCAAAATACTGAAATTAGAGACTGAACGCCAGACCCTGGGTGGAGCTGGCTGATTTTCACAGGGAAGAGGAAGGGTGTAGGAGAGGCAAGGGAGAGGAGAGGAGAGAGAGAGGAGACCAGTGCACTGAAGTCCTAGTATACTGAACTTACCCCACAGCTGGAAAAAAACATCAAGAGCAAATGTCCTATTTTGGAGACCATGGGCCACTTTTTTTCTAACAGCTTTATTTGCACACCATACAATCCATCCCAAGTATACAATCAATGGCTCTTGGTATAATCCCATAGTTACGCATTCACCACCACAATCTATATGAGAACATTCCCATTTCTTCTGAAGAAAAACAATCCCATATCCTCCTATTATTGACATTTGGCTTTAGTATAATGCCTTTGTTATCATTAATGCAAGAATGTTACAATGTTACTGTCAACTATAGACCTTAGTTTACATTAATTGTATTTTTCCCATATACCACGCTATAATTAATGCATTGTAATAGTGACATATGTTTGTTCTAGTTCACATAAGAACTTCTCTATATTTATACAATTTGGGGGGGCTTTTACAATGGGGATTTATTAACTTACAAGTTTACAGTTCTGAGGCCATGAAAATGTCCAAATCAAGGCATCAACAGGCGATGCTTTCGCCTCAAAGACCAACTACTGGTGATCTTCACAGCATATGATGATGTGCGCAGGACTCTTTCTTCTCTCCTGGGTTTCATTGCTTCCAGCTTCTGGCTTTGGTGGCTTCCTCTCTGTTTCTGTGGTTTCTCTCTGCTTCTGTGTGTCCTTCTCTCAGCTTCTCTGGGGTTTCTCTTTGAGTTTCTCTGTGTGCATCTCTGAATATCATCTCTTATATAGGACTCCAATAAGAGGATTAAGACCTACCCTGAATGAGGTAGGTCACATCTCAACTTAAGATCCTACTCACCAAACGAATCCTACTTACAATGGGTCTACACCCACAGGAGTGGATTAGTTTCATGAATGTGATCTTTTCTGGGGTACAAGCAGCTTCAAACCATCACACCAACCACCCTGATAGTCTTCTACTTCTTCAGTTCGGGATTTGTAGGGTTCCTCTCCAGTCCATATTCTCCTCCAGCTTTCTGAGTAATTCAGAAAATTTTTAATGCTGAATCTCTGAGGAGAGATTTTCAATGGCTACTTATGTCACCATGTTGATGACGTCACTCATATCTATACAATTAACCGCCATCATTGTCCACTCTAGGTTTCGCTAAGTTATGCAGTCCCAGTTTTTATCCTCTAGCTTTCCTTCTAGGGAAATGTACGACTCAAGCCTTCCTCTTTCAACCATACTCGTATTTAGCTTTGTTAGTTACACAAAGTATTGTGCTACCATCACACAGTATTTTGCTCTCCATTTCTGAACCTTTACTATCAACCTTATAGAACATGCTGTACTCCTTAAGCATTGCTTGCCCAACCTCTCTTCCCTCTTTCTATCCCCTGATAACCTACGGTTTCAACTTTAACTCTCAGAGTTGTCTTATTATACTTAATTCATATTAGTAAGGCCATACAATATTTATCCTTTCATCCATGGCTTATTTCTCTCAACATAAGGTTCTCGAGGCTCATTCACATCATGATATGCATGGAACCCTTTGGAGTGTCATTATAGGAAAGCTCATTTTCAACTGGAGCCTGGGGCTGAGGGGGCCAGCACAAGAAAGAAGAGAGTGCTGTGGGAATTCTCCTCCAAGAATCAGGGACTGGGGTACTGATCCAGGCCCCAGTTCTGGGGGCCAAGGCTGAGTGGAGCATAGGAAATGGTTTAGAGCTGGTACCAAAAACTGTACCAATAAGTGCGTGCCAGAATGAGGGCATATCTGGACACCTCCCACCCACCCACCCACCCACTGCAGGTGTGAGAGACTCCAAAGGCACTGGGGCCTTGAGACAAGGCTCCATATCCAGAGCTTCCACCCCTCTCCTTGGGTGCAAGGGAGCTGTGAAGGAGGCACTTCCAGTTATAACATCAACATGTTATTGTATAGGTGTTTTGGTAGTGGATGGTGGTGATGGTAACATGACATTGTGACTATAGTTGACAGCACTGAAATATACATCTGCATGTGATGAAAAGGGGAAGTGTTAGATTGTATATATGGTAATAAGATTATTATTTTCTTAAATCTATGAAACTGCACTATACAAACAGTGACCCCTAAGTTAAACCACGGACTATAGATAACAGTACGATTATAAAAATGTGCTTTCACCAATTCTGACAAATGTGCCACACCAATGCAAGCTGTTAATAATAGGGTGGTATATGGGAATCCTGTATTTTATGCATGATTGTTCTTTAAACCCACAATTTCTCTAATAAACACTTTTAAACAATGTTATTATATAGGAAACTGAAGTATATAATCCCACCCCCTAGAAAGAGATCCCACTTCAATTTTGGTGGGGGGGGGGCAGGCAACGAAGCCCCCAAATCATCAAGCTTAAGACTGGGGAATGGATGCAACAGGCATAAAATTCTGTCCATCAACATTCATTCCCCTGAGCAAAGCAGAGCTCTCCTCGGGGCTATTTTGACAGGAAGAGGCTCAGGCACAACTTAAATCCTGGCGGAACAAGACGAAACATCCTTCACTCTCTATTCCAAATTCGTGCTTATAATTTACTCTAAGTGTTTTCTGATAAGGGATACAGAGTCTTACTTTGTGCACTTTCTAAGGATGTCTCCGACTTGAGCCATCTGTAATTGCTGCAGGGTGTTAGAAGTCGAGGCGTTAGTGAAGAAAATAAATGAATTGTGTTTTTAAACCTGAAGAAGAACAGAGCTAACAGATACCACTGGAAATATCTGATGGGGAATCGAAAAGTTTCTCACCTCTTCCAGGTGAACCAAGAGTTTGCTAATTTGGAGTAGGAAATCTTTAGCCACAGAGCTTTGGGTTTAATCTCAAGATACACTAGGGAATAATAATTGCTTGCTTTGGAGTCCTGTTGTGTATTAACAAGGGGTAGGTCAGAAAATGAGCAGGGGACACACAAAGCTGAGAGAGTGTGGACAAGTCACTCCTTCTATCCTCTCTGAATTATAGCCCGAGAGTTGGACCACAACAGGGGTTGGCAAACTTTTTCTGTGAAGGGTCACATAGTAAATAATTTACACAATGCAAACCACATCTGGTCTGTGTTGCATATTCTTCTTTTATTTATTTAAGAAAGTTACTGTGGTAACACCATGAAAATTGCCCATTTTGTCCATTTTTAAAAATTTTTAATTTTAGTTACAAATATACAGCACATTTCCCATATTAACCACATTTCAAATATAAATTCGGAAGTATTAATTAAGCTGATATCCATTACCCAGATCTTTTCATCACCTCAGACAGAAACTATTCAACTCATTAAGCTATTACTACTTCTTCCTGCCCCACTCTCTGCTCCTGGTAACCTGCAAACCATCATCTGTCTCTATGAAGTTTGCTTCTTCTAGATATTTCATAGAAGTGAGATAATTCAATATTTGTCATTCTGTGTCTGACTTAATTCACTCAACATGATGTCTTCAAGGTTCATCCATGTCGTAGCATGCCTCAGAACTGCGTTCCTTTTTAGGGCTGGATAATATTCCCTTGAGTGTATATACTGCATTTTGTGTATCTATTCATCTGTAGATGGACATATGGGTTACTTCCACCTTTTGGCTTTTGTGAATTTTGCTGCTATAAATGTTGGTGTACAAATATCAGTTCAAGCCCCTGCTTTCGAATCTTTTGGGTATATGCCATGAAGAGAGATTGCTGGGTCATATGGTAATTCCATGTTTCACTTTTTGAGGAATCACCAGATTTTTTCCACAGCGGTGACACTGTTTTACCTTCTCACCAACAATGAATGAGGGTTCCAATTGCTCATTCTTGCCAACTTGTTATTATCTGACTTGTTGGTTCTAGCTATCCTGGTGGGTGTGAAGTGGTATCTCATTGTGGTTTTAATTTGCATTTCCCTGATGACTAAGGATGTTAAGAATTTTTCATGTGCTCTTTGGCCATTTGTATATCTTCTTTGGAAACATGTCTAATCAAGTCCTTGGCCCACCTTTTAATTGGATTATTTATCTTTTTTTTTTGAGTTGTGGGAATTCTTTATATATTCTGGATATTAAACCCTTATCAGATATATGATTTGTAACTACATTCTCCCATTCTGTAGATTGTCTTTTCATTTTTGCTTACTTGAAAATGTCCTCTGTTGCATGAAAGTTTTAATTCTGATGAAGTTTATTTTATCTATTTTTTCTTTTGTTGCTGTTGCTTTTGGTATCATATCTGAGAAATCATGGCCAAATCCACGTCATGAAACTTTTCCCTATGTTTTCATGTACAAATTTTATGGTTTGGGAACTTGCATTTATTCCTTCCTTCATTTTTAAATTAGTTTTTGCAACAATGTGAACTAGGAGTTCATCTTTTCTTTTTTTTTTTTTTGCATGGGGACAGCAAGTTTCTCAGCACAATTGTTGAAGAGACTATTCTTTCCCCATTTAATGTACTTGGTACCCTTGTTGAAAAAAGTTGGCCACAAATGTGTGGGTATATTTCTGGACTTTTGATTCCTTTCCATTGGTCTACAGTTCTATCCTTATGCCAATACCACACTGTTTTGCTTACTATATCTCTGCAGTAAGTTTTGAAATCAGGAAGTACGAAACCTTCAAATTTGTTCTTCTTTTCAAGATGGGGTTGACTATTCAGGGCCCCTTAAGATTCCGTATGAATTGGATGGTTTTTCCATTTGTGCAACAAATGCTCCTGAAATTTTGATAGGGAATTTTTTTTCAATGTTTAATAGCTTTATTGTGATAAACTTCACTTACCAAACAATTCACAATTTTAAAATGTGCAATTCAGTGGGTTTTAGTATATTCTTTATGTGTGCAACTATCACCACAATCAATTTTAGAAAATTTTTAACACCACATAAACAAAATATCCTATACCCATTATCGTTCACTCCCCAGTTTCTCACATTCCCTTAGGTTACATAACTATTCATCTTCTTTCAGCCTCTATAGATTTCCCTATTGCGGATCTTTCATATAATTTGAATAATATGTGGTCCTTGTGTTTGGCTTCTTTCACTTAGCATAATGTTTTCAAGGTTCATTCATATTGATTGTAGCATGTATCAGTACTTCATTTCTTTTTATGGCCAAATAAAATTCTATTTTATAGATATACCACCTTTTGTTCATCCAGTCATTTGTTAATGGACACTTAGGTTGTTTCCATATTTCTGTAGTTGTGAATAATGCTGCTGTGACCATTGGTGTTGAGCAGCTATTGGAGTCCCCACTTTCAATTCTTTGGGGTATATACCCAGGACTAGGAGTGCTGGGTCATATGGTAGCTCTATGTTTAAACTTTTTTTTTTCATGTGGGCAGGCAATGGGAATCGAACCCAGGTCCTCTGGCATGGCAGGTGAGAACTCTACCTACTGAGCCACCGTGGCCTGCCCTATGTTTAAACTTTTGAAGAAAATCCAGGCTGTTTCACAAAGCAGCTACACAATTTAACAATCCCACCAACCGTGTTTAAGGGTTCTGATTTCTCCACATCCACGTCAACACTTCTTAATATCTGTCTTTTTTATTATAACCATCTTACTGGATGTGAAGTGGTATCTCATTGTGGTTTTGACTTGCATATACCTGATGACTGTGTTGAACATTTCTTTGTTTCTTTGTCATGTAACTTCATTGTGGAAATCCCTTTTAAATTAACTTCACAATGATGGACTGGGTGAGCTATCATTTTAGTTTGTACCATATACTTTCTTATGTCCCTTCTTCAAATCCCTTTCAGGAATTGCTCCTCCTCTTCCTTGGGATCATAGGAGTGAACATATAAGCCAGAGTGCTCCATTCTGTTGTTCACAGTAATTGCTCTTTATTTTATTTTTTTGTGGTAACATATATGCAACATAAACTTTTCCATCTCAACCCCTCCCAAGCATACCATTCAGTGGGATTACTGATGTCTATACGGTTGCAATATCCTCACTGCCTTCCATTACTAAAACTTACCCATTCTCAAAAAAGAAACCTTACATCCATTATGCTTTAACTCCCCATTTCCCATACCCCCTCCCACTCTTGGCAACTTGTACTCTATTTTAGTCTCTACGAGCTTACAAATTCTCCAGTATGTTCTTTATAATTGCCATAGGGCTTACATTTTCTAATTGTTTACTTATTATTGGTATATAATATATATTCACATACCATGAAATCATCCAAAGTGTACAATCAATGGATCACGATATCACCACATAGTTGTACATTTATCATCACAATCGACTTTTCTTTTTTGTGAAAAATAATAAATATATACAAAAAAGCAATAAATTTCAAAGCACGGCACAACAATTAGTTGTAGAACAGATTTCAGAGTTTGGTATGGGTTACAATTCCACAATTTTAAGTTTTTGCTTCTAGCTGCTCTAAGATACTGGAGATTAAAAGAAATATCAATTTAATGATTTAGCAATCATACTCATTTGTTAAATCCTATCTTCTCTATTATAACTACACCTTTGCTTTGACCGTTCTCCCACTCTTTAGGGGTATTTGGCCTATGCCCATTCTTTTCCATGTTGGAAGGGGCTGTCGATAATATGGGATAGGCGGATGGAACTAGTAATATTTATTCCTTCTAGGCACCAATGTTCTGGAGCAGCTAGAAGAAAAAATCAGAGATGAAGATATGGTACCCCATGACAAACTCTGGGATTTGTTGAAGACTGCTTTGAAAATTATTGCTTTTTTCTTTCTTTGCTTTGTATATATTTTATATTATAGTCAGAGAACCTGAATTTTCTTTGGGGGATCTACCTCTACCCCATTTCATGCTATTTTGGTAAGAAGTTCAATGAAAATTTCTTGCCTTCCACTGGCCATGGGGTGAAGTGATGACCCAAGCTAGACCAGTTTTTCTCCAGGGACTATAAATATTAGCAAAGTGACAAAGTGAAGAAGACTAGTTGTAGCTCTTTCATGCCAGGAGTGGTGGCCTGATGAGATTGTCTCTTAGTTCTCACAATTTAGCTCTCCAATGTGGCCCTGTTCCTATGCTTTCTGAGACTTGATACTTCAGCTTTTCCCATAACTACTTCCATTTCTTTCTAGCAAACTCTATCCCCTTTCCCATATGCTTGTTATCCAGGTTCAATCTCTACTGCTTTCATATAAACAACCCTCTCTCCAAGCAATACCACACATTGAGCCCCCATCTATAAAACATATTAAATGTTGGGTAGCTTTAGTTGAATGGGGATGAGAACCCAAAGACATTCCTGCTATTACTTTCCCAATGTAGTCCCTGAGGTATCTCCATGTCACTATGGAACAATTTGAAAACTTCTGGGCTAGACATCATCACTAAGGGACCTATCAACTCTGGTATGCTAAATTTGAAGGTGATTTTTTTTTTTTTTGTATTCTGTATGGCGGGGTCACATTTCATTATTTTTCCATGTGAGCACCCCATTATTACAACACCATTTGTTGAATTTTTGTTTTGTTTTGCTGTAGTTTGTCTGTTTTGCTTGTTTGTTTGTTTGGGGGTAACTGCATGGACCAGGAATTGAACCTGGGTCTCTGGCATGGCAGGCGAGAATTCTACCACTGAGCTACCTGGCTTGCTAAATCTAAAGATTCTTTGTTTTTGAGCTTGTTCTTTCAGCTCAAATGCTTTCTGTTTCACTGGGTTCTTGATTTTTTTTTCTATCTCAGGATCTCCATAAGATGACTGAAAGACAGTATTTCATGGTATGTTCTGTGGGTTCAGAGGCCTTCCAAATCAAATAAAGCTGCTGAAGAAGCAAACTATGAACAGGTTAGATTATTTTCATCCAAAAGCAAATTAGGTAAGCTAAGGATTTCTCTTTAGAGTAGGATATAGGAAAAGACTAACCAGCCAAAAAATGCTAATGAAAAAAAAATCACCAAACTATACCTTACATTTAGCTTTCTTTTTACTGCTTGCTCTATAAAATTATCATCTTTAACTCCCATGTAGTGACTGTCATGGTGGAAAGGGTTTGGGGGTTAATGAGCAAGTCCCTGGGTCAATGAAATTAAGAATTTCTGAACAAAGAAAGGAGAGAGAGGTGACCGTAATTATGAGAAGTATGCATCAGGAAAATAAGAATTCTACCTTCAGAAGAGAACATAGAAAAAACAAAAAAAGAGAGAGAGAGAGAGAGAGAACATAGTTTGTCTGGGACCCATGCTGACTGTGCTGATTTGTAACTATTATGTACTCCAGAAAAGCCATGCTCTTTTAATGCAATCTTGTGGGTGCCGATTTATTGTTGGTGGAATCTTTTGATTAGTTTCCAAGGAAATGTGACCCACCCAGTTGTGAGTGGGACATTTTGATTAGATTATTTCCATGGAGATGTGACTCTGCCCATTCAAGGTGGGTCTTAACTAGCTTACTGGAGTCCTTTAAGAGAGAAACATTCCTGGAGAGATCTCAGACTCAGATACTTGGAAACAGACAGAAGCTCAGAGTGGAGGCCACTGGAACTAGGAGCTGAAAGCAACAAAACCCAGGAGTAAAGGGCCAGCAAACACCACCACATGCCTTCCCATGTGACAGTGAAACTCCAGATGCGATTGACCTTTCTTGAGAGAAGGTATCTTCTAGTTGTGCCTTAGTTTGGTCATTTTCACAGCTTTGAATTGTAACTTATAACTTAATAAATTCCTTTTTAAAAAGCCATTTCTGGTATATTGCATTTTGGCAGCTTTAGCAAAATGAAACACTTCTGGCAAAAGTATTTCAAGTACAACAAACACAGCCCTGAGTCCCTCAAGTGCCCCCAGCCCTCTCTCTGGATACCTTGACCTAAGTTCTTTTGACAGGGGGGCTCTGTAATGCTTAAAAAGCAAAGGTACCATTTTAGCTCAAATAAGCCTTATGAGGCCATATCAGAAAAAGGTGGCTGGGGATTGTTAGTAATCTGTGGGGAGACCTATTCTTACCTTATTTCAGGGGCCCGGTGAGAAAGCATTGGCAGGAGATAAAGTGAGACAACAGAACTGCTGAGGACACCAAATTCCATGGCTACCAAAGAGGAGTCTGGGTCATTCAGGAACCACAGGAAAATTAGAAGATTGGGGTCTTGGAGAACCAGAAATGAGTCGGGTGGGTCTCAGGGCCAAATGCCATAAGCACTAATCAGGAGTTGGGTCTATGTATTGGATAAGCCAGCATCTTTGTTAGGAGGTATTTTGTGACCATGTTTAGCACCTGGTTACCACTAAGACCTTGGACTATCCTATGATCTAAGGGGGCCTGCATGAACAAGAGATACAGGTAAACATTTAGTTAAAAATGCTCATTGTAAACCATAACTCAGATGAAACATGCGCCTTTTTTGTTTGGCCCAGAGCCCAGGTGAATCAGAGTCAGTACTTGTTCTTCTCCCAGCCCCTTCAATTTCACTTCCTGCCAGACTCTACCATTTAGCTACTTGAGCCTTCCTCTTCTGGGCTGTCCACATCCCTGCGCTGGTTCTTGTAATGCCACAGAGCCTAACAAACTTGTTGACATAACGAACATTTGATCTATTCTCTAGGTTTTCTAATTTTGGTTCTGTATTTGCTGAGCTGAATGCTTGCCTGGGTTCCTGATCTTCTAGCTTGTCCCACATTGTGATCCCCATGGAGCTGCTTCCAATTTCCTTATTCTTTTCAATTTGGGGACTGGTCCCTGTATGCCCACTTGCTCTCCATCTCACTGTTTACCTTTACCACCAGGCTGTTGACCTGGTTTTGGCTTTCTGGGCTTTGCCCCACTGCCTTCTTTACATATATTCCCTTATGTGTCTTTACTCGAGTCCACCCACTTGCTTCAGAAACCCAGCTCCTATTCGACTAAAGTTTCATCTCTCCCAGCTGATCAGCACCCCCAGGATTGATCAGCAGCTGCCCATGGCCCTAACAGTGATAGAAGATACCTTCTTCTACCTAGTGTCTTAAAGGTTGTCCCAGGAGGCCCAAAATTATAAAATGATGATGACCATCCCAGGAATACATTTTACTCCCAATTCCTTTTAGAGCTAAACGTAGTTGCCAAATAGTCACTGGCAACAGTGCTGACTGACCCAGTAGTTAGATTGAATTCATGCCTACGACTCCTGCAAAGCAAAGTCATCCCCAAAAAAGTAGCTGAAATCATTTGAGATTTGGTATTTCAAAAATAAAATTGAATAGATTGAAGTAGCCATATGGGAAAACCAGAAATTTTTTGGGATTCCTTACACTTGTTTTCAGTTTAATATTGTTTTTAGTTGACTTACATATAGTAAGGAGGCGTCATAATCTCCTCAGCAGTTAGGATCTTTAAAAGTCTTTATACAATACTGCTTTACCAACTTGCTACAAGGCCCAAGATATTCCCCATGATCCCTTTGGGGGCCACCTAGGTAATGGGAATAGCGGAGAAAAAAGATTGAGTTCAAGAATGGGTAAGTTCCAATTTGGGACATTCGCTTCAGGCCTTCTCATGAGTGCAGTGGCTGAACAATTTTAATTCAAAGCTAAAGCAAAGCTAACACTCATAGACATCCAGGTTCAGGTTTCAGCAAGGATCAGAAAGGCAACTTAAGTTCAAAGAACAGACACTTGGCCCTAATTTTTCTTTTTATAAAGAGTTTTTATGAAGAGAAAGTTAATTTCTGTGACTCATAAACAGAAGATCTCCAAAGCTCCCAAAGGTTCCTATGCAATTATGTCAGAATAACTTGAAAAAATAAATAAGTCCAAGCTCCCTACAAGTGTATCCATGTACACAAATGTGCACTCCAGAAGGACAGGGTTCAGGAATGGTGATAGTTGTCAAGGAAAGAAAATGGTACATTCTGGTTAATAACTGGAGTATCTTCCTGCGCACTGGGGTGCCCAACCTTAACTTTGTCTGTGATTGGAAGCTGGCCACACAGCAAGAGCATTTGTGATATTGCCACACACCTGAGAAACAGTAGCTCACTCTCCAACCCATAGATGCCAAGTTTGGCTGCTAAGAAACTCTGGAGATAAGCCATCTGGAGGTTTCTGGATGTGGAAAAATCAAGTGAACCTCTACATCAAGAATGGCTGGGAACAGGTAGTGTTCTCTGGGCCCTCACAGGACCGGGATAGAAAAGAGAATCAGAAAGGGAAACTCAGGCAAATGTCCAAGAAGGACTCCAGTATTTACACATTATTTTACCTATCTACATGTTGCTACAGCATCACAAGAAAAAAAAAATCCTTTCTGCAAACAACAGAAATGTGACCTCCAAAGAAGATGATAATTGCACATGTTGGTTCAAAGAATACACTAATTACGGTATCTCTGCCACGTTCTTCCTGTAAGTTATTTCTGAAGGTGATGCCAATAGACAGGACCCTGAGGGAACTCTGAGGTCACTGCAAGTACCTTGAACCCAGTTTAGGATTCCAGCCTACTCCTTGTCCTTACTGCTACCCCACTAGACCTTCCTAAAAGAAAAGTACACATGAAACAAGGTGAGAATGGGAAACTCTGTGCAACCAAAGTAATAAAGAAAGATTAGAACCTGTGGAATGAAGGACAAGACAGGCCAAAGGGACAGAGAAGGGAGGGGGAAGCCCAGCTTCTTCCATTTAAGAATGGATCCTGTAAGCAGGTCCAACACCAGCCTGTGAACATCAGTAAAAGAGGAGAGGCCTTAGCTAGCTTGGGCCTCCACACTGCTTCCACCCTGCTTCCACACTGCTACTGGGCCCCTACACTTGGTCAAC
Source organism: Myrmecophaga tridactyla (assembly GCA_004026745.1). Classification (NCBI taxonomy): domain Eukaryota; kingdom Metazoa; phylum Chordata; class Mammalia; order Pilosa; family Myrmecophagidae; genus Myrmecophaga; species Myrmecophaga tridactyla. The sequence goes on along the minus strand of PVIY010011271.1, from coordinate 19,920 downwards.
CAAAGGTCCACCCAGACATTTCTTCCATCAACTCCAGGTTCATATAACCAACTGTTTACTCCACTTTTTCACTCGGATGTTGAATGGGGACCTCAAACTTAGCATGCAAAAAGCTTAACTCCTGATCTGTGTCTACCTCCTTCCCCAAACTCATGCACAATCTTCTCAATTCCTCTTAAGGCAAACCTATCCTTCCAATTGCTTATCAAAGACCTAGGCATCATCCCTGGCTCTCATGTTCTCTCACATCCCACATCCAGTCCTCATCAGCATATCCTGTAGGCTCTACCTTCAGGCTATATTCAATATCTGACCACTTCTCACCACCTCCACCTCTACCACCCTGGCCTGAGCTGCCACCATCTCTAGCCTGGATTATGGTAATAATCCTCACCTTTCTTCCACCTTTGTTCCCTTACATGCCATTCTCAGCACAGTAGCCAGCCTGACCCATTGAAATTTTAAGTTAGTCCATGCCACTCCTCCACTCAACACCCTCCCATGGCTCCCCATTTTACTCAGGTCTTTACCACGGCCTCACATGATCTGGTCTCCATTATGCCATCTTATACTGCTCCCCCCACCATCCATTTCACTCCACCCACAACAACTTCCATACTATTCTTTGAAATCATGAGGCACACTTTTACTTTACAGCCTTTGCTCAGGCTGTTCTTTCTGTGTGGAATGCTGTTCAATCCTCTCCCCCCTCCTCCTGGCATAGCCACCCTTATCAGGAAGTTTAGGAGGGAGTGGTTGGCTGCTACTACGTGGGACAAATCACAACAGGAAGGGGCTGGGATGAACAGCTTTTGTGTCCCCATTCAGTGGGTTCTGGGGTTCGGGAGGCCAGCTATGGACTCCACCACTCCTGGTCTACCCCAAGGTCTCCTTTGCTGGCTGTTGCCACAGGTCTGTAAATTCTGTGAGAGAAGGGTCCTTGTCTATTTTATTCACCGCTGTATCCCTAGCACCTAGAACCATGCTGAGAACATAGTAGGAGCTTAATAAGTATTCATTGGATGAATGAATGAACTCATGAAATGGCGAAGCACCCCAGTGTGTACCTGATACCTACTTGTCTCCTAATCACAATTGTTTTAGTTTGCAAGCTGCCAGAATGCCATATACCAGAAACAGAACAGCTTTTAAAAAGGGGAATTTATTAAGTTGCAAGTTCACATTTCTAAGGCTGTGAAAATGTCCAAACGAAGGCAAGGCTATGAAAATGTCCAATCTAAGGCATCCAGGGAAAGATACCTTAGTTCAAGAACGCCGATACATTCAGGTTTTCTCTCTCAACTGGAAAAGCACATGGTGAACATGGCGATGTCTGCTAGCTTTCTCTCCAAGCTTCTTGTTTCCTGACACTCCCCCAGGGATGTTTTCCTTCCTCATCTGCAAAGGTCTCTGGCTGCATGGGCTCTAAAGCTTTTTCCAAAATGGTTCCCTCCTAAAGGGCTCCAGTAAGCAACCCTACCTTGAATGGGTGGAGACACATCTCCATAGAAATCATCTAAACCAAAGTTACTACCCACAATTGAGTGGGTCACATCTCTATGGGAACAATCAAAAAGTTACCACCCAGCAATATTCAATGAGGATTAAAGAACTTGGCTTTTCTGGGGTCCACAACAGATTAAACCTGACATAACAGCTCTCCCTACGCTTTCCTTCCCCAAAATGTTCTTTCACTTCGGACTTTGCTCTGCCCCATACTGCACCTTTTCTGTGTCCCTTCCCCATCCCTACTCCCCAAGCCAAGTTCTGCCTAGATTTCTGACCCAGTTAGCAGGGGCTATGATACTGTTCATGGCTCTTTCTGTAAATGGGACAGCAGCTCTCATTTCTTGCTTGCTTGAATGCCTACTATGTGTCAGATGCTATGCTAAGTATATTATACAGATACACATTTTATTTCAGCCACAGAACAACAGATGGGGAAATGTTTCCAAACAAAGCTGGCTACCCTCCAAATGCCAGAGGACCTATACCTTCCCTTAGATTGGGAGGCCTCCTCCCTCAGACCAAAGGGAAAGGGGTGAGTGTTTATCCTTTCTTGGCTCTGAGTGCTGTTGAGTTGGCCAACTGCCCTGTCTTGGCCTTGCCTTCCCATAGTCCCACTTAATGGCTTTGTGAGACCTCCCATACTCCAACTCACTCCACTCAGTGTCAGACCTGCGTTCTGTCTTCCCAAGATGTCTCAAACTGAGCATACCTGAGTGATGATCCACAGAAGACTTGAGACCAGGCTTTCAGCTGCCAGTTGTAGCCAACTCTCCCAGAACCCAAACTCTCACCCTGATCTCGCGCCCCAGGTCCCTCGGCACTGTGTAGGACCCACTACACAGTGATGTAGTGCATTGTCTGTATATTTTATTTCAAACCAGGGATTTAAAAATCCTTGCCTGGGAAATGGAGGGAAAAGCTGTTTGGGAAATATTTAAAACACGCATCTCTGTTGCTCAATGAGAACCAAAGCTGAGGATGTGACGTTTATAGGACATGTCAGTGGAAAAGATTACTTTTCTTAAAATACATTTGTTAAATGATAGGTAAAACAGCAAACGGATGGGAACCTACAACTGGGAGACATCACAGGAAGAGGGAAATATGATTTTTATTATAAACACATGCATTTTATTATTTCTCCCAGTGAGGATCAGGATTGGGAATCTGCAGCTGTGAAAGGGCAAGGAGAAAGCAGTATTTTTAGACCTGTCACTTTAAAATATACCTTCTCCTGCTTTGCTGCAGCCTTCCTCTAAACAAGGCCCTCTTGAAGCCTGAGCACAGGCATAGATGAATATACATATAAAACAAGTGAATAGGAGAAGTTACTTTTGCCCTCACAAACATCCTCTAAAATAGAACTTGCCTCGTGGCTGTCCCTACCCAGGACCAGCTCATTCCCTCATGTTCACATAATTGGGCTACATTTTTCTACAACTCTGAAACATGGGAATGCTCAGTGACTGCCCCCGCGCCCCATCTCCCATGCTTCTAGTCTTACCTGGTGCCAAAACCTGTTGGTTCTTTCTCAAAAAGTCTTTCCGAATGAATACAAACATCAAAAGCTGCTACTAGAGGAGGCCTCCTTGGTTCTCTGGACACATTTCCTTCCTTGCAAGGTGGGCAAAAGGATTAGCCCCAGTTTACAGAGAAGGAAACTGAGGCTCAGAGAGGTGAGGTGTCTTGCTCTGGGTTACACAGCTGGGAAGTGCCAAAGAATGATGGCGGCAGGACTTGAACACAGTTGCATTGTGGCTCCAAAGCTCTTTTGACTGTGCCATAGACTGTGCTGTCTCTCCATTTTCCCCAGCCCCCCACCTCATCCAAGCACCAGCCACTGTACATGTGCATTGCTGCACCACCCTCTGCACAGCAACTCCAATTCCTCCCACACACAGAGCCACAAAGCGCCAGCCACTAATACTTCTTTCTTCGCATTCCTGTCATTCTAGGATCCTCTGTATTGCCTAAGGATCATATTCCAAAGTCCTGACCCATCTAAGCCCACCCTTATCTCTGCCTTTACTTGGACAACTACTTGCTCTCTCCCCATCCTCATGGACCATGCTCATTCTGTGACCCTCTGCTGGAACACCTTTTACCCCCCTTCATCTCCTTCCCCAAACCCTCAGTGATGACTCCAAAAAGATGTGAAACCTCTCCCATGATACAATCCACTGCTCGAGTCTATGCTACGTACGTTACAATATTTTCAGATGATGTCGTATATCTGTCTTCTCTTCCCCAACAAACTACTTCTCCTGTGCCCGACAGCACATGATGGCACAGAAGAGGTGCCCAATAGTTTCTGAACTGTTTTGACTTGATTCTGTCATGCTAGAGGAGTTTCCCGCAAGGAAATGGATTTATGGAAAAGGACATGAACTGTCAGAAAGTACTTAGTTTTCTCACAGCCATGCCAGCCTCTCAACCACAAACAGAGCTGGCTTTTCAGAGTGCTGAAGGCACTGAACCAATTGGGTGTGATTGTGCCCTTAAGTCAAGCCATCCGCTCTTCCCTGTGGCAGCCTGAACAAAAGACCTAGAACAAGCAGGAGTGATGAGAACTTTATACTGGATGTCATCGCCTACATGGGACTGCTCTGCCAGCAAAGAGGCAACTTCTCCAGCCACTTTGCAAATGACCGAGTTATGGGTTTACTCAATGTTTCACGCTGCCAGACTCAACATTTCTGTTTACTTCTCTCATTACCCTTGGCATGCTTATTACACTGGGGCAGGCAGAACTCTCCCAGACTCACATCTCCCGTGAGGCTCTGAGAACATACCTTGCTTTGACATTCAGATCTTTCTTGGTTCATAGGACTCTCTCCCCTTGCCCCCGTCCACACATCCGGACCAGTGCTGGGGTCTCAAGGCTGTTTCCACATCTTGGTTCTTGTTTTCAAACCATATCCTAGCGAAAGACTGTCATTTAGGGAAACAATTCTGTCAGGAAGTCATTTTGGGCAAAAATCAAATGCACAGCACTCCACACAAATAACAAACAGCCTGCAAAGGCCTTCAGTGGGACTCCAAGAACTGCCATTTGGAAGGGAGGTCAGGAAGTGGAGCATAAACAGCTGGTGTTCCAAAGGATTGGCCTATGGGCTGTGTGCAGATGTGAGAAGCCGTGGACTCTCTGGCCTGGCCTCTTGAGGACCTTCATTTTATTTTATTTTTTTCTCAGGGCTGATTTTTGGCTTCCAGGTCCTGGAGTCATCCAGACCTCAATTAACACTGAAAATGCTACTCAGACAGCTTGACTGTTAATCAAGCTGATGAACCATTTTTCACTGACTACTTCTAGCATTTATTTTTTTAATTAGCCAAAGTGCTAATTTGCTTTGCATTTCTTGGCCTAATTGGCACTAGGAGGTCTTTGAATCTTAGGATAGTTCTTTTTGACACTTGCTTTCCAATTCACACCGGCTCCTTAGGCATTTTGCAGGAATGGATTAGCTGGGTATAATAGTCCCACACCTTTCTTTCCTGAAACTAGTGAGAAAACAAGCACTTTGGCTCCTTGAGTGTCACAAAAAGGAGATGATGTTAAAAAGAGCAGATTCTTCTCAAACACCTCTTGTTAAAAGGACTTGGCATGATTTTACAGCTATTAACTACTCAAGTCTCCTAACACACCTGCATCCTCAATAAGAGCCATCTAGATAGCTCTCTCTGGATGAAATGTAGCCCAGCTAGAGTGAAATTCCCATGAGGAAGCTATAATTGCTGGAGCTGGAAGTTGATGGACAAGTTTTGGTTACCAGCCAAAATTTTGCTAACACTGTGACAGGATGTTCATGGAGGGCCCATTGGATCAAGACCTCCCTTTTTCCCTTGGAAAGATGATGCTTCTGGGCTTGTGTTTCTATGGTCTATAAAGTGTCTTCACTTTATCCACTGGCTGGTTTACAATACAAGAACAGGATGCACTAATGACTGAGTGAGGAGGCCAACCAACACAAAAAGCAGATAGAAGGGACAGGCAAAGGCTAAGTGAACTCATTGACTTGGCTACTAAACTTCCCCCAGATGTCATTTAAGAGAATTGGGAGTTCTACCACACCACTGCTGCCACCAGCCTAAGCAAAAAAAAAAAAGGAGGTGGCAGGGCCCCAAGACCTAAATCAATGAAAAATAAAGTCAGCCACAAGTATAAGGAGGAAGAAGTGACCAGTGACAGGGCTGTAGTGGGGAAAAGCAGAGCAGATATCACTAAAGGACAGCATACACATGACATGGCCTCAGTTCCAATTCCCGTCATTCAGTACAATGGTACCTTCAGAATTTTCCAGCTCACCTTACTTCCCATTTAAAGGAGCATTCCCTGTCACGTCCTTCCACAAAATGGCCAGGTTTAAGAAGCTCAGCATGAAGTGGATTCCAAGGATGCTGGTTCCAGGGGAGTTGCTGCATTTATTTATTTGTTCAATTGATTGATTGATTATTTTTACTTTGTCTCTCTCTCTCCCATTAAAATCTCGATTTACTGGGTAACTGACCTCAGTAATTCCTTCAATGCCCTTGTGTGATCCTTTTTTGCCCCTGATTATGTATCTGCACCTCCCATTCTCCACAATGCCTAATCCAAGCCTGACCTCTGTTCGAGTCGCCAGCCCCACCTCTGCCCCACTCCCTCTTAGCAGGTGCCTAGCAGATGTCATTACAGAGAAAAAAAAGAGATGATATCAAGTGTGCACTGTTAATTTCCTTCCTACTGTCTCCAAACGTATTTATATGCCTGTGTTTCCAAACCTATCCCTTTTTCATTTCCCCCTAGTGTCAGCAAGAGGTATCTCATCTCATCTCCAGTGTCTTGATGCTAATCCCTCTCCCCTTCTGGGACCTTGCTAGATCACTCGTCATGTCTACCTTCTGTGTTCAACCTTCGCTCTCTGCTTGGTTTCCCGCCAGCCTATAATTATGCTTAAGTCTCAATTTGGGGGAGGACCTCTTCTGCTTGCCCTTAAAATGTGGGGTTCCACAAGTTTCTGTAGATGTAATTAACATGCACAATCAGTTGACTTTAAGTAAAGGTAGTTACTCTTGAAAATGTGGGTGGGCTCTTAAGAGCAAACACTGAGGTTTCCCAGAGAAAAAGAGTTGAGTTTTCAGCCTGCCAGCATGCTCTACAGATTTCAGACATACCAGCCTCCACAGTCATGTGATGCAATAAGCAATTCCTTAAGATAAATCTATTCATATACATATTTTGTCTGTTTATTTGTTTGTTTGTTTCCCTGGAGAATGCTGACTGATACATGCCACTCAGCATACCAAATATTCCTCAAATAATATCCACAGCTCTCTCTTCTCATTTTCTAATAATCTTTAAGGCCATATTTCCAAATGCCTCCTGGTGATAGCTCCACCTAGATTTCCCAAAGGCTCTTCAAACTCAGCATGTTCAAACTGAAGACAGCTTTCCCATCCCCTAATCTCACCTGTTTCTTCACTTGTTTCCCCTCTTTCAGTTGGTGACACCAGTATCAACCTCTTCACATGCCCCCAAAACCTTGGAGTCACCTTTGATACTTTACCTGCCTTTCCACATTTCACTGAACACCTAGATTTGTTCGTCCAGATTCCTTAATATCTACATCTGGTCATTTTGCTTTCTCTCCACATTTTGCTAGTCATGAAGTCACATCAATTCTACCTGCTTAACAACTACAGTAGCATTGTTCTTTACTTACTTCTCAATTACAGTATTTCAACAGTCACCGAACTGGTCTTCTTTTTCTAAAAAAAATATATTTTTATTGACAAATCTTCCCATACATAGAGTCCATACGTAGTGTACTGTCAATGGCTCACAATATCATCACATAGTTGGGTATTCATCACATGATCTTTTTTTTTTTTAGAGCATTTGCCTCATTCCAGAGAAAGAAATAAAAAAGAAAAAACTCATACATACCATACCCCTCCCTTTTTTGCCCACTAGTATTTCCAACTACTCAATTTATTCTACCCCTTGTTCCCCCCATTATTTATTTTTTATCCTTTTTTTCCTTATCTGTCCATATCCTGGATAAAAGGAGCAACAGACACAAGGTTTTCACAATCATATGGTCTCATTGTAAACTAACTGGTCTTCTTGCTTCCAGTCTAGGCCCCTCTAATTTCTGCTCCACAGTGTAGCCAGAGAAGCCCACTCCTTCCTCTGGATTAACTAGCATGTTAGCTTCCTTTTACTATAAGTTACTACTTATAATTGTACCTACTAGATATTGTAATCATCTGTCTACATGCCACTGAGTCTACTACTAGATTTTGAGCTGCTTGAGGGCAGACTCACCCCTTAATATGGCTCACGTTCAATTCAGAATAAATTAGTGCATGTGATTCTGTTTGGTTACAGGTGATAAAGGAGAACAAAAGACACTGACAGAATGGCTAAAATTTTAAAAGACAGACATACTAAGTGTTGGAACAACTTTTCTCTTATACTAGTAGGAGGAGAATAAATTGGTACAAGTCTTTATAAAACTATTTTGGCAATATCTACTAAAGCTATACATACACATGCATGCACACATACATACACACATGCATCTCCTATGAACCAACAATTCACTCCTAGGTATATTCCCAAAAGAAATGTATACATGTGTGCCATAAAGGCATATACAAGAATGTTCATGTGCCACTATTCATAATAGTTCCTGTGCCGGTTTGAAAGGATTATGTGCCCTGGAAAAGCCATCTTTTGCTCCTGATCCAATCTCGTAGGAGCAACCGTTTCTTTTAATTCCTTTTTAATAATGTAGGTTGGAAACTTTAATTAGATTATCTCCATGGAGATGTGACACACCTAATTGTGGGTATTAACCTTTGATCAGATGGAGATGTGACTCCACCCATTCCAGGTGGGTCTTGATTAGTTTACTGGAATCCTTTAAAAGAGGAAACATTTTGGAGAGCGTCTCTTTTAGAGCCATGAGAACCAGGAGAGCCCACACAGCCAAAGACCTTTGGAGATGAAGGAATACACCTCCAGGGGAGCTTCATGAAACAAAAAGCTGGGAGAGAAAGCTAGCAGACTTCGCCATGTGCCTTTCCAGCTGAGAAAGAAATCCTGAACTTCATCGGCCTTTCTTGAGTGAAGGTACCCTCTTGTTGGAGCCTCGATTTGGACATTTCTATAGACTCACTTTAATGTGGATATTTTCACAGTCTTAGAACTGTAAACTAGCAACTTAATGAATTCCCCCTTTTAAAAGTCGTTTCATTTCTGGTATATTGCATTCCTGCAGCTAGCAAACCAGAACAGTTCCAAACTGGGAAAGACCCAAATGTCCATTAACAATTGAAAGAATATGATACAACATTGAGAGGGAATGAACTACTTCTATAAAAGCAACGTGGGTAAATAACACAAATATAATGTTGAATGAAAAAAGTCAGCATAAAATAATATATACCATAGGATTCCATTCATATGAAGTTGAAACCCAGGTCAAATGAATTAATGGTGCTAAATGTCAGGTGAGTGACTGCCCTTGGAGGGGAATAAGTGGAGCAACAAGAGGGCTTCTGGGATGCTGGTGATGTCCTTTTCTTGATCTGGGTAATAGGTGTGCTCAGATTGGAAAAATTCAGTAAGCTGACATTTATGATTAGTATACTTTTCGTGTTTATGTTGTACTTTAATAAAAAATTAAAAAAAATTTTTTAAACATGCTTGAACAATATTGACCATCCTTTCTGCCTTTAAGAGTTCCTCTGGTTTAGAAAATGTCATTAGGTATTCCACTACTGAATTATTCCTTGACATTCTTTCCTCCATTTCATAATTATTCCTCTAATTTCTTGCATTGCCTATTGCTGTCCTTCAAACTGGTCTCTCTGCTTCTTATCTGCCAATCTCCCTCATCACTCAGCTCATTCTCCATACCAAAGCCCACATCTGATCACATCCCACTCTGTACCCAGAATCCTTTAGTTGTTCCCCTTTACAGAACAGAAGCCACCAAGATGTAGCAACTTGGAGGCCTGAGAGAGGGAGAAGTCAGTGAGGACACTTTGCAGCTGCATGACCTAAGGGGATGGTGGTGTCCTGAACACAAATATGAAGGCAGGAGGATGAGTGAACCCTGGAAGGAAATGATGAGTTCCGATTGGAACATACCGAGTTCGGGGTTGATGAAAAACAAAATTGGGTGGAGGATTCAGGTCTAAACGTGCAATCAGAGATTCAATACACTGGGACCAAATGGATAGGTAGGGAAGAAGAGTGAATACCTCTGGTCAAACCTACCCAAAGGGAGATTGATTGTGAAGAACAGGAGGTGAATTCACATCAGGTAATATGACTCTGAAATAAAGTATCCCTGGCTATGATTGATGGCACCTGAAAAGTCCAAGTCAGTGCAGCAAATATTAGCTGTGGTCAACTAACTTAGTGCCCCCCACCCCCACCTCCTCCATGTGCATTTAGCACTAAGGCAGGACCTGCAGCTGGAGGGCCACCCAGGAGCTGCCTTGAGTCCTAGTGTCCTGCAGAACTATTTGTGTGGCCTGCCCAGTCCACCGCAGACTCCAGGGCTGGGACTTCCTCCCATCAGAGTCACTAATAGCCAGGAATCAGCAGAAGAAACCACAGCTCAATCCCAAACCCTCAGGTACTCCCCAGGTATTTAGGGCTGGAAAAAAAGTCACTGTTCCCAAAATTATTACACTAGCAAGGGCAGGGTCCTGAGGCCTTCAATGGAAATCACCCTCAAAAGTATACCACCTCCCAGCACCATCTTATTTTGGATCAAAGCTGTCATTTTTCAATCTGTCTTCAGTAAGCTCTCCAACCACTTATTCTTACAACCCAGAATAGCTTATGTTCAGTGTTCACTATATATTGCTAAATTGGGGGTGGGGGAGCAAGTTACACTATAGTATCTATAGTAAAATCTTTTTTTGGTATAAGTAGTATATACTTCAATGTTTATATAAGCACACTGGACATATATATATATATAAAGGGGGAGGAAATATACCAAGAGGCTGATGGTAATTATATTTTAGAAATGAGAGTATGAGTAGTTTTACTTTGTTCTTTGTGGTTTTCCATGTTGTATAATTCTTAAATGGATATGTATTTATTTTGTAACAAGACAGAAATCTCTCAAGGTCCTTTTATATGCAGCAATTGAAAAGAGCTTCTATTACCATTCTGATGATAACTAAAAACTCTGGGAAGAAAGAGAAAGAAAGACAAATATGACAGAAAGAGAGAGAGGAAGGAAGGAAGGAAGGAAGGAAGGAAGGAAGGAAGGAAGGAAGGAAGGAAGGAAGGAAGGAAGACTGGAGATTCTGGAAAGTGGACAGAAAATATCCAGGCATATTTTGGATGGGAGCTGAAACCAGCAAGAAAGGACTAGCATGGGTTGAGTTCCCATTTTCACAGATTTCATCAGGGAGAAAACTGCTATTACAGCTTGCACAAGTCAACTACAACCCCAATAGAAAACCTGCCATCGTTCTGGCCCAAAGACCCAGATGTCAGAACCCGGAGTAGCCAGAGTCACTGGAAAATGAGGGAATCCTGGAAAGGAGAGAGGAAGTAAAAGAAAGCCCCGTATTCTCTGCATAAACTCTGCCAAAGCCTCTGGCATATCCATGGACCTTATAGCTACAGTTTGAACTAATTGAGATGAGACAGAGTGTGCAATTTGAGACTAACCAAGTTAATTGCATGCTAAAACGAAAACATCAACATTTTTTTGACAAATATACTAGCATCCAAGTCTCCACAACCTAATAACCACAATGTCCAGAATACAATCCAAAATCATTCCAATATAAAGAACAAGAAAAGATAATCAGTGGAGGCCAACCCTGAGATAACCTAGATGCTGGAATTATCAGATAATGACAATAATGGCAGCTATTGCAACTCTGGTCAATGAGGCAAAGGAAAATATGCTTGTAATAAATGAAAAAAAAGATGGGAAATCTTAGCAGAAGAAGTAGAAATTATAAAAAATTCTAGAACTTAAAAATACAACATCTGGGGATGCCTTAGTTTTCCAAAGTTGCTATCACAAATACCACAAATTGGTTTGGGCTTAACAACAAGAATTTCTTGGCTCATAGTTCTGATGCTAAAAGAGATTCAAAATCAAGATATCAACAAGGCTTGCTTTCTCCTTAAACTCTGGAGCATTCTGCTGCTAGCTCCTGTCAATACTTGGGGTTCTAGCTTTTATCTCTGCTTCTTATCACATGGCTATATTGTCTCTTTTCTGGCTACTGTGATGTCCAGAATTTCTTTATAAAGCCTCCAGTAATCCATATTGAGTCCCACCCTGTTTCAGTTGACCACACCCTAACAAAAACCAACGTTTTCAAAAGGTCTCATCAACAATAGTTTCATACCCACAGGGACTTGGATTAAGATTAAAAATATGTGTTTGCTGGGGTACGTTATAAGAAAAATTATCCAATCAAAAAGAGATTTAAAAAACGGGACAAATAAAATGAGCAGGGGAACAATGATATTGTGAAACAGTATCAAAAGATCTAACATACAGTTATTAAAGTCCCAGAAGGAGAGAGGAGAGCTGGAAAACATATTTTTATATAAATAATGCCAGAAACTCCCAAAATTTGATGAAAACATAAATTTAAAAATACAAAAAGCTCAGTGATCCCCAAACAAGACAAATGTGAAGAAAATCATGCCTCGTATATCATAATCAAGTGAATAAAGACTGAGGACAAAAAGTAAATCTTAAAAGCACCCCAAAAACCCAAAACATTATATACAGGGGAACAATGATTTCAACAACCTTGGGGTCCTTATCAGAAACTATGATGGCCAATGGAACTACGTCTTTAATGTGCTGCTGAAAGAAAAATGGTCAACCTGGAATTCTATATCCAGTGAAATTATCCTTTCAGAAGAAAGGTGACTCTGGCAACATGGGATCAACAATGACTTCCTGACCAAAAATGGGAAAAGAAATGTAACAAAATGTGTTATCAGTGGCTGAGAGAGTTCAAATAGAGTTGAAAGGCTATTCTGGAGGTCACTCTAGATTCAGTTAGACATTACTACATATTGTAACTTGCCAAACCCCAACCAAAACCACTCTAGCCAATCCTGAAGAACACCTAGGGCAATATATAAGATTCTACAAAGGTTCCATTCACTAGGGTAACTTTCCAGAAGCCTACAATCTTCAGATGGGTCCCTGGACCAGTAAGTCCTGAAATGCAGAGGGGATAGCCCTTCCAGAACCTCAACTAGTTCTATCCCCCTACCCCATATTATTGACAGCCCCTTCCAACAAGAAAAAGTTAGAATGGGCATAGCCCAAATACCCCTAAAGAGTGGGAGAAAGATCAAAAGTGATGGTGGAGTTATACAGAGAAGGTAGGGTTTAACGAATGAGTATGACTGTAGAATCATTATATTAATATTTCTTGTAGACTCCAGTGTCATGGAGCAGCAAGAAGGAATAACCTAAAATTATGGCACTGTAACTCATGCTAAACTCTGAAATCTGTTCTATAACTAATTGTTACAATGTACTTTGGAATTTATGCTTTTTTGTATATATGTTATATTTCACAAAAAAATGTTTAAAAATGAAAAAGAGAAGAAGAGGAAAGGTGAAACAAAGGCATTTTCATGTAAAAGAAAACTAAGAGAATTCATTACCAGTAGACCTCCTCTGTAAGAAATAGGAAGTTGTTTAGACAGAAGGGAAATAAGACCAAAGGGAACCTCAGATATTCAGGAAGAATGACGATCAACAATGGCACCCAAATATAAACTAAGTAGTCAGAAAAGATTTACTTAGTTAAATGTCTAGATATAAAATACCAGAAGTGGAGGGTGCAAGGGTAGTTCAGTGGTAGGATTCTTGCCTGCCATGCAGGAGACCCAGGTTCAATTCCCGGCCCATGCACTTCCCCAAAAAACAAACAAGCAAACAAACAAAAAAATTCAACAAATCGTCCTGCAATAAGGGGATACTCATATGGAAAAAGAATGAAATATGACTCCTGCCATAAAACATACAAAAAAAATACTGGAAGTGGTCTGTAATGGGTTGAATAATGGTTCCCCCAAATTCATGTCTACCCAGCACCTCAGAAATGTGTCCTTATTTGGAAATAGAACGTTTACAGATGTAATTAGTTAAGGCTCTCATGATGAAATCATCCTGGATTTAAGGTGGGTCCTAAATCCAATGACTGATGTCTTTATAAGAAGAGGAGAGGACACAGAAAGACAGAGAAGGTCATATGAAGATGATTGGAGTGATGCCACCACAGGTCCAGGATTGACAGAAGCCACCAGAAGCTGGCAAAAACAAGGAAGGATCTTCCTTGGAGCTTTCAGAGGGAACATGGCCCTGCCTACCTTTATTTTGGACCTCTAGCCTGCAGAACTGGGAGAGAATAAAATTTCTGTTGTTTTAAGCCACTACGTTTGTAGGTACTTGTTATGGCAGCCCTTGGAATCTAAGACTAAAGAATTTAAAGAAGGTATCTGTGCCAGTTGAATCTGTGATGTACCTAGCAAAGCCAGGTATTTAATCCTCATTCAATATTGCTGGGTGGGAGCTTTCTGATTGTTTCCATGGAGATGTGACCCACCCAACTGTGGGTGGTAACTTTTGATTAAATGGTTTCCATGGAGATGTGCCTCCACCCATTCAAGGTGGGGTTGCTTACTAAAGCCTTTTAAGAGTGAACCATTTTGGAAAAAACTTTAGAGCCACGAGGGCCACTAGAATGGTCAGAGCCAAAGAATGGACAGAGCCCTAGGGAAGCCATTGAAGAGAAAGCTAGAAGATCACGTGTGCCTTTACAGCTGAGAGAGAAATCCTGAATGTCATTGGCCTTCCTGAACCATGGTATATTTCCCTGAATGGCTTAGTTTGGACATTTTTATAGCCTTGCTTTAATTTGGAATTTTCAAGGCCTTAGAACTGAGAACTTGTGACCTAATAAATTTGCCTTTTTAAAAGCCATTCCATTTCTGGTGTATTGCATTCTGGCAGCTTGCAAACTAAAACAGTATCAGAAGAATTTGTTTAAAAGATGGAGCTCACGCGATATAAGGAAAACCACGAGCAGTTTCCTATTACAGAAGACATGGTAAGAATCTCCCCTTTCTTCTTCACCATAAATGTGGGAAGGCTTTAACCAGGGTAGCTGAGGGAGGTCTCCTGGAATTGATCCAGAATTGCTGCTTTTGTGTGTGTCTCATACCATCTGGTTTGTACTTCTCTCTTCATGGTCATTTTTTTTTTTAGTAAATATTAAATTTTGCTCTTGCCCTTGGTCATATGGAGTACACATGCACCCCTGGACCCCATAAACTTCTCAAATGTGCTCATTCAAATTGATTGAGCTCTAATGGAAGGAATAAAGCAATAATGAGATAATATTTGAAAACAATTACAAAAACAAGTTTAAAACACAATGCCAGCAGAATTACACCACTATATAAGTTATACAGAAAAGGTCAGGTTTAACAAATGAGTATGACTGCTGAATCATAATATTGATATTTCTTTTAGTCTCCAGTGTCTTAGAGCAGCTAGAAGTAAGAATCTAAAATTGTGGAACTGTAACCCATACCAAACTCTGAGATCTGGTCTACAACTAATTGCTGTGCTGTACTTTAAAATGCATTACTTTTTTGTATATGCTATTTTTCACAAAAAAGAAAAAAGTTGATTATGATGATAAATGCATAGCTATATGATGATACTGTGAACCTCTGATTGTACACTTGGGATGATTGTATGGTTTGTGAATAGATAATACCTATCAATAAAAAATAATTTTTAAAAATGTCACCACTGTACAATATTTACTGCCAATTTTATCTTGCTGAGAAGCAAAAGTCATCAAGAGCTAAAACAAAGGCTTATTCCCACTCTGGGAAATTTGGATAGTGAAAAAACTAACAAATCCTCTCACCTTGGCTGCTGACATGCCATGTATATTGAGAAAAGACCCAGACACTTCTGGGCCACGTGAACCCTGGCCATGGCCTTATAAAAAAGGGTTAACTTCGCCAAATCTCACTTGGGTTGCTTTGGTAAGGTTAGGTCGAGACATTGTCATTTGAAGAGATACATCGTGGACAGTGGTCAGTGAGCAGACACAGCTAAATGCTGCTAAAAAGAAGCCTGGAGCTGCCCCACTGATGTGGGACAATTGGACTGCTACAAAGTTCTGAGGTAGGGAAACCTCCCAAAGCAGTTTGTCATTGTGAAGGCCAAATTCTTCAGCAGGATAGCTGAGGAGAAGATTAAGGGGGTGGGGGTAGCCTGTGTCCTGGTGGCTTGAAGCCACAGGAAGGGAGGTTTATTGAATGCTAACAAATGCAAAACAAGCAAACAAACAAAAGATACAAAAAACTAACATGAAGCCCAGTGCATGAAGGTGTTCAATTCAGTATTCTTCAGAAAAGCATGAGGCTGAAGACGGTGATTTCCAATTAAGGGGGGGAATGATTAAGCCAATGATAGTCCATTAATGGACTGGAAAACTAGGAAATTATTACAATAAATTATACAAAAAATAAATAGCAAGTAAAAATATGTTATTCTGATACCCAGTAAGAGAAGCTAACTACAAAATTACGCAGTTACTATGCTGGTGACTATGGACATATGAGTTTTAATTCAGTTGAGAAACTCTGTTGAGCACCTGCTATATACCAGGTTTATAGTTTATGTATAGGAAATACAAAGGTGAAAAGACATGATCCCTTGCTATCAAGGAAGTTCAGTCTAGGTGGAACATCATGATATAATTAGCTGTGTGTTATAATCCACAAAATGCTCCTAGAAAATGGAAGGAACATAAAGTCTGGTGAAGAAATAAGAGAAGACTTTACAAGGGGGCTAAGATGCGTGTGGTCAGTAATGAAAAAGAATATGAAGAAATCAGTTGCACAAGGGTGGTGAGATAAGAAGTCATTTACTTTTGCTCTTTCTAATTTCTTCTAATGTCAAATGTTTTATATTAAAAAATAATCCAAGGCATAAAAATGCAACCTACCATATTGGGCCTCTTGGGAAAACGCTACAAGAAATAAACCACAAATATATCATTAAAATAATAGAGAATAAATAATGCTCTCTGCACATCCTCCTCACACATAGGCCCATTCTCAGGGACTGGCCAGGCAGATGGCACTGACTTACTTCCTTGCCCCAGGATTGATATTGATTTTCTGCAGTCTTCTTCTTCTTCTTTTTTTTTTTCCTTAAGCTTGGAAGTGGCCATGACAGCAGAACTCATCAGAATCCCACAAAGGAAAGATATGCCCCTGTTCTAATCCTCAGAATCAGTTAATGTGACTTTATTTGGAAAAGTGTGTTTTTTCTAGACATAATTAAATTCAGGATCCCAAGATGAGCTCTTCCTGGATTTAGGGTCCACTGGCAGGTCTCCTTCTAAAGGAAAGGCCCAGAGAGAGATTTAGGACACAGTCTCACAAGAGAGAAACTCATGGGAAGACAGAGGCAGAAATTGGAGTCAGACAGCGCCAAGCCAAGGAACAGCTAGAGCCACCAGAAACTGGAAGAGACAAGGAAGGATTCTCCCCTAGAGCTTTCTGAGGGAGCTTGGCCCTTCCAATGGCTTGATTTTGCACATTGAGCCTCTGTGACTATGAGGCACTACATTTCTATTATTTGAAGTCACCCGGTTTGTGGCAGCCATAGCAAACTAATAGAGCCACCATGGCCTCAGATCTTTCCAGGTTGTAGGCTGGATGGCCTTTGGAACTTTGTTAGAAACAAGGACTTCCCTGGGTATTTTTTTTCCAGTTTTTTAAAAAATATTTTTATTGAGATATCTTCACATACCATACAATTCATTCAAAGTAAACAATCAGTGACTCACAATACCATCACATGGTTGTGTATTCATCACCATGATCATTTGTAAGAACATTTGCATCACTCCAGAAAAAGAAACACAGAGAAAAAAGAAAATATAAAACATACATCCCATATCCCTTACCCCTCCCTCTCACTGACCACTAGTATTTCCATCTACCCAATTTTTTTTTACCCCTTATCATCACCTTATTATTTATTTATTTTTCTGTCCTTATTTTTTTACTCATCTTACCATACCCTGAATAAAAGAAGCATCAGACACAAGGTTTTCACAATCACACAGTCACATCGTAAAGCTATATCGTTATACAATTGTCTTCAAGAATCAAGACTACTGGAACACACCTGTCCAGTTTCAGGTACTTCCCTCCAGCCAATACAATATATCATAAACTAAAAAGGGATATCTATATAATGCATAAGAATAGCCTCCAGGATAACCTCTAGACTCTGAAATCTCTCAGCCACTGTAACTTGATTTTGTCTCATTTCTCTCTTCCCCCTTTTGGTCAGGGCCCAGCGCATCCCCAGGAATCATGTCCCACATTGCCAGGGAGATTTACACCCCCGGGAGCCATGTCCCACGTAGGAGTTTGGGGAGGGGAGTGAGTTCACCTGCCAAGTTGACAGAGAGAGAAGTCTGGGTATTTGTAAGCCCAACGTAAGAGTCAGAGACATGTGCAGGAGTAAGGCAGCACCAGTGTCATGAAAGGACCCACACAAGCCTGGACCCATGCAGAGCTGAATTCAAATTGTGTTGCTGCCATTTATAGGCTAGGTGGACTCAAAAACCTCACTTAAACTCAAACAAGGCTATTTACTCTTCTAAGCAATGAGGACATTTCCAAACTTTAGGAAGAGTTGACGTCATGTAGGGAAAGGGCCTGGCCCACGGTGATAATGATGATCACTGTCTCTTCTCTCCTTTGAAAGCTCTGTAGGCTTCCTTCCACTCCATCCAGCCTTGGCATGCCCTGACTCGAGCTGGAATATCATTATTTTTGTTTGTTTATTTTTTTTCATTAAACATACCAACACACAAACACAAACATTCTTATCATATGATCATTCCATTCTTGTTATATAATCAATAACTCACAATATCATCACATAGTTGCATATTCATCATCATGATCATCCCTTAGAACATTTGCATAAATTCAGAAAAATAAAAAGAAAACAGAAAAAAATTCCTATATACCATACTCCCCACCCCTCCCCCTCACCTATCACCAGCATTTCACTCTAAATTTATTTTAACATTTGTTCCCCCTATTATTCATCTTTATTCCATATGTTTTACTCATCTGTGTATAAGGTAGATCAAAGGAGCATCAGACACAAGGTTTTCACAATCACACAATCACATTGTGAAAGCTGTATCATTATACAATCATCTTCAAGAAACATGGCTCTTGGAACACAGCTCTACATTTTCAGGCAGTTCCCTCCAGCCTCTCCATTATATCTTGACTAACAAGGTGATATCTACTTAATGCGTAAGAATAACCTCCAGGATAACCTCTAGACTCTGTTTGGAATCGCTCAGCCATTGACACTTTGTCTCATTTCACTGACACTTTGTCTCATTTCACTCTTCCTCCCTTTTGGTCGAGAAGGATTTCTCAATCCCTTGATGCTGAGTCTCAGCTCATTCTAGGATTTCTGTCCCACGTTGCCAGAAAGGTCCACACCCCTGGGAGTCATGTCCCACGTAGACAGGGGGAGGGCAGTGAGTTTGCTTGTCATGTTGGCTGAGAGAGAGAGGCCACATCTGAGCAACAAAAGGGAGCCAGAATATCTTAATCCGTTTCTTCCAGCAAGTGTAGTGAACACCCAGTTCCTGCCTAGGTATTCTGCACTCCTCATCCCCAGATTCTAAAATTCTGTTTCCCCTGAATGGCCCAGTTCATGCTCCCCTGCACCAGGAAGTTTTCTAGCAATGCCCAGCCAGTGATTCTCCTCTCTCCCTCTTGTGAACCCCCAAAGTCTTTGACTCCTTTGACTCTTAATGAGCACCACCTTGCATTGCTTCTCTTCCTCTCCGTGCAGCCAGTTCCCAGCATGCCATCAGACACTCTTCGGGAATTGGAAACCATTTCCCACAGAAACAATGCTGTGGATGGTGGTTAGCCTAGCAGAGAGTGTTCAATAGTCTATTGGGCTCTGAGCTTCTGGAAAGCAGGTCCCACATATATTCCAAGTATTATAATTATGATCCATTATGCATAAGGAGAAGCCGCAAAAACGGCGCTCCTCTGTTCTGGCTGCTGCATCTTGCTAGCTGCCACCTGGGCTGAAAATCAGTCTAGCCTCAGTTTCCCATTCTGTCCAAGCAAATCTGGCTGTTTTCCAGGGTGGGGGTGGGGGGGACGGGGCTTTCTGGGATCCTGATTCACCGAGCTGGAAGGGGCTTCAGAGTCGCCAGGTCCAGTCCCCTGCTGCCAGACAGACCCGGAACAAGACCTCCTGGGACAGGTGGCTGAAGGTCTCAAGAGAGGGAGAGGCCACCGGCCCAGCCGGG